>CAUOFW020001959.1:102565-225441 GCA_963454935.2 Ilex paraguariensis
CATTATATTTTCTATAAAGTGTTCAAAAAACCTTCAAAAATTTCATTAATCTAATATTACTCATGTTATATGCAAAGATAACATTATACCTACATATGCATATTTTCTTTTTCATCAAAAAATTTAACTATTTTATTTCTAAGATAAAAAATAATCGTATATATAATTTTTTTAAATCAATTTATGATACATCAATATAATACTTCAATCACAATAAAATTTTTAAGTTGTATTACGATTTTATGTAAAAATAGACATTGTAGTATAATTTTAAGTAAAATTTTAATTTTTTAGAATTTTAATATGTTTGATAATATATATTATATTATAGAGTAGTATATTAAATTTTATCTCAATTGACTTAAGTAATTCTTAATTACAGTAAGGTTTCAATGTGATTAATATATTGACAATTATTTTTATTTTATTTAAAAAATTATAAGTGAAATCCTAATCAAATGAATTTCAAGAAATTTAATTTCTTAAACATCACTAAAAAATCAACCTCAATTACAAATTTTTTTTTTTAAAAAAATAGAACTATAACTATTTCTTTTTTTTATATATATAGTTAAATCAACGAATTTTGAGAATATACAAAATTTTCATAATCTTATAATAGAATATGAGTAATAAAAAATTAAGTTTTGTGAATTTCAAATAATATTTAATTCAAACACACATATACCTAATATATTTTATTAATTTTTATGGACGAAAATTATTCACGTGCAACGCACGTGGTGCATTGGTAATATATATACTAAGGTAGTTAGCATTGTTTGTCTTGAGTTTTTTGCGGGTCAGATTATTTTAAGATTATTGATCAAATGATCAAAACTACTCCAAAATTTGTTAAAAAAAATTACAAGAATCCTTTCATTTTACTCAATTACTAGTTCGAATTAATAATATGTAGGATTCGAATTGAGCTGAATTTGATTATTGAGTATATAATATATTTTTTTGTTTAAAACTAACTTTGCTTGAATTTTATGAGTATTCAAAGTTGAAGTCAAATTGAAATTGATTGTAAAATAGTAAAGAATAATTAAATTAAAAAAATTATGGTGTCGCTGTGAACAGGAATAGATAAGAATTGGCTTGTAGGTTAAAATAGAAGTATTAATTGAGTCAAAATTAAATTTATTTTTTTATTTGACATAATTATGATTAACACTCGAATTGAGCTGAATTTAAATGTCAAATATATAGTATAAATTTTTACTTAAATTTAAATTCGATTGAATTTTAAGAATATTTAAGTTGAACTGAAATAAAAACTAATTTTAATTTATCAACAAATCTTTTTACATTTACAAAAATTCACGTGAAACTTTTAAATATTTTCCTCACAAAAGTTTTATGAATTCACTTTGAAAAAATAGTGCAAAGATAATGCTATGAATTGTAGGTAGAAATCTGCATAAAGACAAATAGTTATAATTTTTTAAAATTTGAGATAAAATTTATTAAAAATGTGAAAATCATGAATAATAATAATTATATTTTCTCAATTTTTTGAATTAATATGTTATAGTAGTTGTAGCATGACTTTCGTTATATGAAAATTTGTTTATATGTGTTTTGCATACAGATTGAACAATATTAATTTGATCGTTGTATTGTTCAAATTGCATTATACATTGTCTTTATTTATAAACAAATATTTACAATTTTTTACAAGTAACATAGTACCTTCAGGTACGAATGATTACTATTAGTTGAATATCACTACTGAATATATAAGTAGAACCATCATAGTCATGGGTTGTTTGTTTCCCCAGAAAATTGAGGTTCTTTCAAATTAGGGAAAATGAAAAAGTTTTTAGTTTTTAGACTTCTATTTTGGGTTTCGAACATTGAGGAGAGGTTGGTTAATGTAAGAACTAATAACGGACAAAAAAACCGAATATATTTGGCATCTTTGTGATTCTTTTTAATCCTGATTTTAGATGTTGGGTCGGTTGCCTCAATAATGAGATCTTGTATTCCACACAAGAACCAAACATATTTAGAGGTGTCTAAGAGTCGGGTTACCCAAGGTCCCGTTGTCCGGTCCGAAAAAAATAGGCCCAAATCTTGATAAGTACGATAGTTGGCCAGTCCGAGTCTGAGTCCAATATCCTTAAAAAAAGAGCTTGGGTTTGCCCCCAAACCCATTACTTGGCCCGAAGTCCGGCTCAAGAGCCCGCCCACAAGCCCAACCCAGCCCACCTTTCCTTTGAAAAAAAATTATACATTTAGACCATTAGATTTGAAATTTTAAATTAAGTATCTTAATATCAAAATTTAAAGTTTTAAAAATTTAGATATTATAAATAATGTATTATTTTATTTTTCATGTATTTAATATATAAGTTTTAAGTTGTAGAATAATACAAATGATAGATAAGTTAGTAGGTGTCAATCTAGTTGAGATTTATTCATTTTATTAGATGCAGTTTATTATTTTATTTTTATCAATATTGACTTTACTATTAATTCAAAAATATAATTTATACAAGTATTAAGTTACAAAAATATTTATTATTTTTAAATAAAAATGTATATAAAAAAAGTCCGCAAGGAGACCCGCCTAATAGGCTTACATGTTGGGCTGTGGGTAGCCTACTCCTACCCGAAGTCCGGCTCGGCCCGCCCGATAATTCACTTGGATAAAGGGCTTGGACTTACACTATCCAGACTCAGCCCGAAAAAAATTTTGTGGGCCTTGCCCGGCCCGGCCCATGGACACCCCTAAATATATTGAAATCAATTTTCATTAAAAAAATATATTATTAATCACAATTCTGGCCATTCTGCTCAAAATAATTGAAAAACAAAGAGAAAATACAGTATCATTTTATTTTATTATTGGCCAGAAATATAAGCGTGCAACTAAAAAGTTGTTTTTTGATGTGTTAATCTAATGACCAAAAAAAAAATGCAATAATTCTTCATTTAATCCCGGAATATTTGCACTAGTACAAATTACTGTTTCTAATGGATGTGGAACCAACTTGCCCGGGCTATTAGGGAAAGGTTACGGTACCAAAAAAGGTATTGTACCGAAATTTATAATTATTTAAGGTTAAATTATAAATTTTTGAGGGATAAGTTATAATTTTTAAAAGTCATAATTGATCATGATAAATTGAGATTAATAACAAAGTTATAATTTTTAAAAATTAAGTTACACCTCATAAGGGAGAAATTACAATTGCTTAAAAAAAGTATATGATCGATCATATGTATTTGTGATCGATTATAAACTTTAAATAAATAATTATAACTTTTCTTTTAAATTATAATTTTATGATAAAAATAATAAGCGGTGGTGCAATTCCTAACGCGGAATCGTAGAATTTCCCGGCTTATTAATTTCAAATCTAGAAAAAGAAGTCATGAGCTCTATCATTGGTGGTATGGCCCCACAGCTGAACCTCGGTCCCACACTTATCATAGAGGTAGGACACATCTGTCCTTCAAGATAAAATAGAAGGGCAAAAGAGGAATAAATAAACACGTGTCAGACGCACCTTTTGCCGCCAGTTCGTAATAAAGTAGAGGTTTGGTTTGGTGTCTAAGTCCAACTGATTTTTTTGAAGAAAAGTTCAACTGATGAGTAAATACAATTTACATCACTAGAATGAGCCACGCTTAACGTAACAGGGATTTATAATTAACTTCGACAACAGCCAACCACACAGCGCCACGCAAGCAAGAGCTCATATTTGCGTTGCACGTGCGACAATTCTATTAGACATTGAACGGCTTGCTAAAATGCTGTGCGTTACAGAAAGGGTAGATGACTCGAATGGGCATTTGAAGACTGACAATGGAGATTAGTGGGTGCTATGATTCAGTACAACGACGACCACTTTTATGCTCTCTTTTATCATAATGGGACGTGGGACCTGTGATTTTGCCCCTACATTGTGCAACAGTATTTATATTTTCATGTGCACGACTTTTCTTGTGAACCTCCTAATCAGAGTTATTTGTATTCCGCCCAAAGTTCCTCAAAAGAAAAAATTCATCCCTTTTGCATGTTTCTCTTATCTCCTTTGTTTTAACTTGCAAAATTGGAAATAGTTGGTTTTGGGGGTTCTTAGTTGGCATATTTCTTCTAACACCATTGATATTCCTCATGATCAATATCGAAATGTAAAATTATTATTTTTAGAAAATATTTATGATAATATTTTTAAATGCGATCGATTTATACCAAAATTCAATGATTTGATAAATAATTGACAGAACATCTGCAACACACAAGATTTATATATTATTTTTTTCATCCAATCTTGTTATACCACCACAACCCATCTTTACCAAAATTCAATGGGTTGGTAAATAATAGTCAGAACATCCGCGCACAAGATTTATATCTCATTTTTTTTTTCATCAAATCTCGTTATTCCACCACAACCCACCTAAATCACAGTTCATCCCCGTCTTATTGTGGGTAGTGATAGATAATAAATAAAAAAAGAAGATAAAATTGGACTTTTAAAGACACAAATAAAGAGTGCTTTCATAGACATCAAAACGGAAAGGATGGATGGTGTGAGTGGTTTATATTGACAACTTCAGAGAATTTAATTTTAAAAAATTTAATATATCAAAAGAGTGATAACTAAGGATATTGATTGATAATGCATCTCACCTATTTGCCTCATTATTTAAAATAATAGGGTTAATTGTACCGGAGGTCTCCAAAGTATGAAATTTATCTTATTTTGGTCTCTAATATTTTAATTATATCATTTTGATCCATGAAAAATAATGAATATATTTCTATATGCTCTTTCAAGCAAATAACGCCCAAATTGCTTACGATTTTTTATCATGAATTTGTCACATAATGCCTAACGATTTTGTTATCAGAAATTTGTCACGTAATACCTAACTATAGACAAAAAAATAATTTTGATAGCTTTTAGACAAAATTTGGGTAACTTTTGACTAAAATTTAGTCAAGAAGTATTTAAATTTTTTTTTGTTTATATTTAAGTATCACGTGACAAATTTATGATAAAAAATTGTTAACAATTTAGATACCGTTTGCTTTAGGGATCATATAAAAACGTATTCAATATTTTAGGAACTAAAATAATACAATTAAAATATTGGAGATCAAAATAAAATATACCTCATACTTTAAAGACCTCCAATACAATTAACCCTTAAAGATATATAAATGTATATATTGTTTGTTGTCGGTCGTCTTGCAAGAAATAGTTAAATAGGATGTTTATCAATTTATCTTTGACCGGGTGTAAGCTTTCCCAATACAATTACATTCTCTATATCTTGAGACTCGTATCATCCCCCAACAAGTTGATCCAACTCTCATTTGTTTATTGTCAATTTTGAATTTTATAAGTCGCTTTCAAAATTTGATTAAACTAATGGACTTGTTTGCAAATCCAAAAGAAGGAATATCTTATTTCTCAATAGTATATTAGTATAAATATCCGGTCCCACATTAAATAACAAAATCACCATATCAACTTTGTCTTCGGATTGCTCTTTTAAAAGCCGTTGTGGCTGATCGCTATCCAATCCATCTCTCTCTCTCTCTCTCTCTCTCTCTCTCTTTCTCCTTCTCACAGCACCGATCGGATTGATTTAGCACACGGTCTTGACAGTGTTCGATTTCAGATCTCCCCAAGTCAGAGTAAGTTTTCTCTTCGTTGCAACTGTGAAATCACCTCCTCATACATTTTAGCATCTTTGATCTCTCAACCATTACTTCAGTGTTTGTGTGTGTACATGTATGGTGATATAGATCGAGTAAATTAGCTCTATTAGGATCACTGATCCATAATTATCGCATTGAATCACTAGATTTAAAACTTAATGATCTGATCGGTGCAACTGTTTATATTCTCATGTAAGTTTCGTAATTTGTTTTCACTGTGCTGAGTATTTGACTTGTTGATCGTTTACGATAGTATATGTGTGTCAGAGACATGTATGCGGATTTGTAATTTTGGGTTTAATTATATGAGGACTTCAATAATGTCAATCTTGTTTGTTGCTGTACAGGTTGGAAATGGCTCAGATTCTGCTGCATGGAACTCTTCATGTCACGATCTACGAGATCGATAGGCTGCAAAGTGAAGGCGGTGGGCCGAATTTCTTCAGGAAGGTATATGCGATATGAATTGATTTGGATCGCAACTCATAAAATTTTGTCTTGACATTTTCTCATTTGAATTATTTGTTTAATAATTATGTTTTTAGCAATCTCCGTATATAACACTGAAATCATTGAATTGTGTCTAAGGAAACTATTTATAATGATGATTTAGGGCCTATTTGATGGTGTTTCAGCTTTGTGCTTTGTATTTCCTATTCCTAAAAGCTATTGGTTTCCTTTTCCTTTTTCAATTTTAGAAAGTAGAATGAATGTAAATCTAATAGAATATGATGGTGGTATTCATAATGTGCATGTAAGATTTAAATCTTATTCGGTTATACCTATTCAAGCTTATTATGTATCATGCGGAAGTTATGTTACCAAATTTATGTGTTTTTTTAGTTGTCACATGACACTTTTTATTGACATGTGAAGTCGGTAATTTCAATATATCACTTGGCCATTCAGATTGATTTTTACGGTGCAAGCTTGAATCTCTTGTGTGTCTTAATATGCATGGTCTACAACTATCAATTTGCCTTGACATATGAATGTGGTCTCATGTATTTTTCTTGGTCGTACGTGCAAAGTAGGTTTATGCTGAAATATTTTGGCACCCTGTGGTAACACATTTAAAAGTATATTTGATAATTAATCTTTCCTTTTTGCTTTTGCTTCATATCAAAATAAAAAAAGTTAAACCATGTTTGGTAACTAATTTTGAAAATAATATATGCACCGCTTCATAAAAACCTGCTACACTCATATGTGTGTATACATCAAGTCAACTACTATACATGCAGTTTTGACTGGGACAGGAGAGCTAATAGAAAAGAGAATATGAAAACAATCAACCTTTGTTGCAGATAAAAAAGTACTTTTTTAGTTTTTGTTATACTCTATAACTATAATATTTTTTGTGTGAGCCAAATGCTAGTTTGAGCTTTATCTGTGTAGAAAAGCAGAACAACAAAGAAATAACTAAGTAAAGCATTACCAAATGATATCTAAGTTTTTTAGTTTAGTTACCAAGCTTTAGATGTTATTTGGCATGTATATTACTATCTTTTATTCTACAACATTTGAATTTCTATGTTTATATAGCGCATGATACAACAAATATAGGAATAGGTTTTCACAATTTTACTTGGATCATTAGTTACTTTGGAACATGATACGGGTACGCGGTACGATACTTTTTTAGGTATGTGGTACGATGACGTTAGGTTTTGCTGGTACGGTATTTTGGTTCACAATTCGTTTCAGAACTCTTCTATAGATCGTTTTCACCATAATATAACATTATATATTATACAACATCCATAAATACTAAGTCAGTTATTATTTATTTGTCAGTTACCATTTATCTTACATTTGTGCTTAATTTTCTATTATCTAAAATAATATATAATTATAAATCTATATACATATATTTAATTAATAGGTATTTTATATTTGTGTTATGTGTATAATTTAGGATCGTACATTTTGATGATATATAGATCGTAAACACACCTTGTTTGATATCGATGTACCCAAATCATGGGTTGTCAGGTGTGTAGTGAATTCTAATAACTATAATCACATTGGTATATACTATATAGTGTGATCATGCGTTACCAATTTTCTCTCCTCTCCCAATGTATAGAAACATCAGCTAGTTGTCTTAGAAGACACATTGGAATTTCACGAATGTTTGATCTGCTAATTTAGAAATGGAATGCTAACTACGATTGTTGACATACACTCCTTGATGATTTGTTTGGTGTGAAAGGATTGGTATAACTAATAACTACGGGGACTATCCTGTGTGCGCCAAAGAAAACAGGAAGGAAAGTTGGAGAGAAATAATGAATAGAGATGGTTAAGGTCCAGGTACATGATTCCCTAGAGGCTTTACTAATTAGGCTAGTTGCGAAATTGTTTTTTTCTTTTTTCATATTTATTGGTCAGCAAATACAAATTTTTGACAAAGTGCAAATGTAAATTGCGGCTAGCTTCATCATGCTGCAATCCATTTATTTTTGGAACCCTGGGTGGTGCATTCCGCATTTATCGTACACTCTGATAAAACCTTCATATCTTCATCAAAACTCCTGATTAGTGTTTCTTAATTGTTTGGCATGCTAAAGTTGCCCGCAGTGTCTTCTCTTTTAAAGAGCAGGTAATTTCAATAAAGAAAATGGAATTGTATAAAAAATTTCCACATGCGAGTTTTGAACCAATAGTAGCAAGCGCCTTCAAAACAGAAAACAACAACAATAAGATATACAGAGCGTAGAAGAAAATGAAACAATTATAAACTTTGCAACTACATAATAGAATATAGTGTCTGTGTGTGTTGGTGTATGTGTGTTGACAGAGTTTTATAGATTTGCAATTTGTTTTTGCATATAATGTGTGAAAAGTTACCTTTTACACACTTAAGTTCACTATAATGAAATTATACATGAAAAAAAAAAGAAAAGAAAGAGAAAAAGGTGCTCATTATTTTCCTTCTTTGCCAAATAGTTATTGAGGGTGTTAACAGTAAGTACGATCCTTATGTCTGTTTTTAATCAACATTTGGATGTTTGGATCAACAACCTTGTTTTGATTTTTATTGACATTTAGCCCCATGTTTGATTAGTATATCTCAGAGTGGTTCTCTCTTTTATTTTTCCTCCGTCATATTTGAACTTTCAGTTATATTCCCTATTTGTGTGTTTTGCATTTTGTGCTTCTTTCTCACTTTTTGTCAGCTGAGACTAATTATTGAGTACTTCCACACAAAAAAATGTAAAAGTGAGACTGTTAGTGATTGCCAAAAGTCATGTGGTCAATTTAGTGTTCGAGGACAAGTATATGTGATTATCCAAATAGGATTTGTTTGAGAAAGTGAATGATTTTGCATTTTTGGTTGAAGCTTTCTCTTTTTCTATCATTCTAATTTGCTCACTATTACTTGTAACCTTTCCCCTGCTCCTTTTGTGTATTGAAGAGTATTTCAAACTATTTAACTAACTTCTGTTCCTTTTAGCTATTCTATCTTGACCCTTTTTGGTACTGGAAAATAGTTAATGATAATTTGGAATGTGTTAAAACAATGCTTGATCTCCCGGTTTTATGCCTGTTTTATGACAATGGATTCTTTTGTTGTTGATTCAAGTTTTTAACACAGTTAAGTTGTTTGATCCTCCTGTGTTTGGTGGACTTTTCTTGTAGCTTGTGGAGAATATAGAGGAGACTGTTGGTTTTGGCAAAGGGACTCCGAAAATTTATGCAACTATTGATCTTGAAAAGGCTAGGGTTGGTCGGACCAGAATGATAGAAAATGAACCCAACAACCCTAGGTGGTATGAATCTTTCCACATATACTGTGGTCATATGGCTTCAGATGTTATATTTACTGTTAAAGACGATAATCCTATTGGCGCAACCTTAATTGGAAGAGCTTATGTGCCGGTTGAAGAACTCTTAGAAGGGGAAGAGGTGGACCGATGGGTGGAAATATTGGATGAAGACAAAAATCCCATACATGAAGGTTCTAAGATCCATGTAAAGCTACAGTTTTTTGATGTTAATCGAGATTTTAATTGGGCTCATGGAATTAGAAGTTCAAAGTTTCCTGGGGTTCCTTACACATTCTTCTCTCAGAGACAAGGATGTCGGGTGTCACTGTACCAAGATTCTCATGTGCCAGGCGGGTTTGTCCCCAAAATTCCTCTTTCTGGAGGCAAGTTTTACGAGCCCCATAGATGTTGGGAAGATGTCTTTGATGCAATCACTAATGCAAAACACTTCATTTACATTACTGGCTGGTCCGTATATACTGAAATCTCCTTGATAAGAGACTCAAGGAGGCAAAAGCCAGGTGGAGACATCACCCTTGGTGAGCTGCTTAAGAAGAAGGCAAGTGAAGGTGTAACGGTTCTCATGCTGGTTTGGGATGATAGAACTTCTGTGGGTCTACTGAAGAAGGATGGATTGATGGCCACCCATGACGAAGAAACCGAGCATTACTTTCAAGGTACCGATGTGCATTGTGTCCTATGCCCTCGCAATCCTGACGATGGTGGAAGCTTTATTCAGGATATACAAATTTCTACCATGTTCACCCATCACCAGAAGATTGTGGTGGTGGACAGTGAGATGCCTACCGAAGGGTCACAGAAGAGGAGGATTGTGAGTTTTGTTGGCGGGATCGATCTTTGCGATGGGAGGTATGATACCCCCTTCCATTCACTTTTCAGGACATTGGACACAGCACACCATGATGATTTTCACCAGCCAAACTTCACTGGTGCTTCAATTACAAAAGGTGGACCAAGGGAGCCTTGGCATGACATTCACTCCCGGCTTGAAGGACCAATTGCCTGGGATGTTTTGTTTAATTTTGAGCAGAGATGGAGAAAGCAAGGCGGGAAGGATATACTTGTTAACCTGAGAGAACTGGATGGTATCATTCCCCCATCTCCAGTAATGTTCCCAGATGACCAAGAGACGTGGAATGTTCAATTGTTCAGATCCATTGATGGTGGAGCTGCTTTTGGCTTCCCTGACACGCCTGAGGAAGCAGCCAAATCAGGTCTTGTCAGTGGGAAGGATAACATAATTGACCGAAGCATTCAGGATGCGTATATTCATGCTATTAGACGGGCAAAGAACTTCATTTATATTGAAAATCAGTATTTTCTGGGAAGCTGCTTTGGCTGGAGTTCAGATGATATCAAGGTTGAGGACATTGGTGCTTTGCATCTCGTTCCCAAGGAGCTTTCTTTGAAGATTGTTAGTAAGATAGAGGCCGGGGAGAGGTTCACTGTATATGTTGTAGTCCCCATGTGGCCAGAAGGGCTTCCAGAGAGTGGATCAGTTCAGGCAATATTGGATTGGCAGAAGAGGACAATGGAGATGATGTACAAAGATGTTATTCAGGCTCTAAAAGCTAAGGGCATTGAGGATGACCCGAGGAATTATTTGACATTTTATTGCCTCGGTAATCGGGAAGTGAAGAAGAGCGGAGAGTATGAACCTTCCGAAAAGCCAGAGGATGATTCAGATTATCTTAGAGCACAGGAAGCACGGCGGTTCATGATCTATGTTCATGCTAAGATGATGATAGGTACGTGATGCCTGGGAAACTCTTACAAATTTGTTTGCCAAGTTTGATTCTTTACTTTATGAAAAATTCGTGTTCAAAGCTATCGGTGTCAGATATTTTTAAAATGGCGTAATAATAATGAAATGCATCAGAGATGCTGAGAATCATCCAAGCCTAAATAAGCCATGTTGATTCTCTCTCTCTCTCTCTCTCTCACTCACACGCACACATACACACGCAAACCCTTGCTTGCACACACATGTTCACAAAATGAGGTCGTGGAGTTAATCTGTTCTGTGTCTTTTGCAGTTGATGATGAATACATTATTATTGGATCGGCCAACATCAATCAGAGATCAATGGATGGCACCAGGGATTCTGAGATAGCAATGGGTGCCTACCAACCATATCATTTAGCAGGCAGGCAGCCAGCAAGGGGTCAGATTCATGGTTTCCGAATGTCATTATGGTACGAACACCTTGGCATGCTTGACGAGATCTTCCTCCACCCAGAAAGCGAGGGGTGTGTCAGAAAGGTGAATCAGGTTGCTGACAAATATTGGGATCTCTACGCAAGTGAGAGTCTTGAACGCGACCTGCCCGGCCACTTGCTCCGCTACCCCATTGGGGTGGCCGGCGCAGGGGAAGTCACGGAGCTTCCGGGAATGGAGTTCTTCCCGGACACCAAAGCACGTGTTCTTGGTGCCAAATCTGACTACCTCCCTCCCATCCTTACCACCTAATAGGTTAACCT
Source organism: Ilex paraguariensis (assembly GCA_963454935.2). Lineage (NCBI taxonomy): Eukaryota > Viridiplantae > Streptophyta > Magnoliopsida > Aquifoliales > Aquifoliaceae > Ilex > Ilex paraguariensis. The sequence goes on from CAUOFW020001959.1 coordinate 114,530, forward strand.
TCTTGGCATGATTTGATGAGAGTAATAACTCAGTAACTCTTGTTCCTCTTTTAATCCTAGTGCTTGTAGTAGAATAAGGCATTGTGTTGTGTCATAACCTGCAGATAGGGTCCGACTTTTCTGTAGAGGCGTGCAGATCAGGATTAAGGAGGTTTGGTTTTTTCGATTTAGGTGCTTGACGGATGTTATTTTCTTGAGTGCATTATGTAGTCTACGTGTCATCATCTTTGTGTTCTGTCATGTTATTTTATGTGATTTCTCATTATTTTTTTTTCTGTAAATTACTAATTTCTCATTTTTTTTTCTCTAAATTAGTAATTTCTTTGGTCACACACTCTAGAAAAAAACAGATATATGCGAGACCTGGAACTTTATGAATGGCTGCAGTGCCACTTGGTCATCTCACGTCATCTAGCACCATTGATTAAGAGTGTGGTGGGATTTTTTTTTTTTTTGGTTGCCCTTGCTTATACGTTAAGTTTGACACGTGGCAAAACACCCTGCATGACAGATGAGGACCCCTGTTATTGCGTGGCAAATAACGGTAGATTTAGCGGAGACTGTCACTCTCCACCTCCATGAAGAATCAAACACACGGAGTCCTTGTCTTGTTCCGATGCCCGACTACTACAAGTGAAAAGAACCAACCTGGTTCTCTTTTCTCTCACCACACGGATTTGGGTTCCTCTCCAAAGCCAGCTGTGGCCACCTAAGCCAACTTGACCTCACTTGTGAACAGCATTCCTCCCCATTTTCTGCCTCTTTTTGGGTTCCGCTTAACGTGCACTGCACTGCACTGCACTAGGCAACAGCCAAACAGAACACCAAAAGCCATCTCATGGAACTCAATTTTTAGCCTTGTGTCTGATGTGAATCCAAAAGTGATTATAATCAATTAAACTGAATATGAAAATGAGTTGAATTAGTTGAAGTATTGAAATTAGTAAGTTTACTTAGCAGTTGTATGAATAAAATGTCTTAATAATAATGATTGATTATTTAATTTAGTTATGATGTAGATCACGAAGGTATTTGATGAATGAGAATTTATAGGTGATGAATTTAATGGAAAAAAATAAGTCCTATCTTGTGGCCTAAAAATATCATACTTTTGCCCTTTTCAGCAAAATAAACTGAAATAATACCTACAATACTACCGAGTCGTTTTGCATGTAAAATCACATTGTTTTAAGAACAATACCCGTATAATAGGGATTTGACTAGGGTACTTCTAAAAGAATTTTGGTATCATATATCTAAAATTTACAACTTCAAATGATGTTTTTATAGCTTTTGTGGTTCATTTTATAAAAAAACAAATTTGCAACTTTTGTGGTTGATTTACCACTTTTTAAGAGTTTTTTTTATCATTATTATGGGTGTTTTTATTATATTTGTAGTAACTATTTTTATAATTTTTTATAGATTCAAAAAAAATTACTGTATTTGTTGGTACTTTATAACATTTGTGAGTTTTTTAACTACTATTGTAGGTGTTTTTATCACTGTTATGATAACTATTTTTATCTCTTTTTTGAATATCACAACAATAATAAAAATACATATAAATATAATAAAGATATTAATAAAAATATAATAAATTTCAATATAACACCAAAATTCAAAATTTTGGTGCCATAGCCAAATACCAATAACAGAGGAGCCAGACCTCAAAATTAGAACTTTAAGATTCTTACGTCTCTTGTAAATCCCCCATTCTCTCTCCTCTCCCAGTATTAGTAATACACTATTCAGTTCTCAATATAAATATCTACCTGTTTTTTATTCTACATTCTCTCTCCTCTCCTATTAAAAAACTACAGAACAACCCACAACACAGACAGAATTAAGTACAACACCTAACCCATTGGTGTCAACTTGTTTTGCAAATTGCAATAAACCCAATTCATTTCCACTTAATTCTCCTCTAATTCCAACCAAACATGTCCTCTATAAGCTCGCAAGTGGTCTTAGCAACAGCCATGGCGGTCTCCGGCACCTTAATTATTCTCTCTCTCTTCCGGGAAAAGCCTCTCTCACCTGCCCAACTTTCTGGGAATCAAGATTCCCACCAAGAAAAGAATATTCTACGTTCTTGTTTGTCTTCAAGTGCGTGGGTCAAATCAACTTTTTTTTTTCTTTCCTTTCCCTGTTCTTTTGTTTTCCGATGGACTTATGCAAATGTATACATGTGTTTGTTGAAATGCAGCAGAAGGCAAGAAAAGGGAGAGAAAGAAGAAGAGAGTCAAATTTGCTGATGTGTGAAAGATTCAAGTTGGGAGGGTAAGTAGTACAGAAAAGACCAGAGGAAGTCGACCGAAATTCTTGATTCTTGTGGAGAAGAAATACGGGGAAATCGCTTTACGCCGGCGAATCGGGTGGCACTGTACAGTGTGATTCTTAGGGATCGCGTGCAACGAATGGAGTATTCATATTGATGAATCTATCAATTTGGGATTTGTTGATATGGGTGGGTAGGGGGCGTAAATGTAAATAAAAGTTTGTGGAAATTATGGTTTCTAATTATTGTAATTTTTTATCTTTTATTAATGGAACATGTAAATTTGTCATTTTATCATTTAATAATTTTAGAGTAGAAAGTGAGTTAGATTTTCTAAATATAGAGAATAAAATTAATACTAATGTTATAAGGGCATAATTTAGGGATTTAATGTATTATAACCATTAGATTAATAGTGAAATACATTTAACACTGAAACCCATCGACAATCCAATAATTACAATCATTAAGTCCCCAAGTTATATACTCAAATTATGTATCAATAAACTCTTAGTTTTCTATCCCCTTTCTACTTCTTAGGAAACCCTAATGGAGTCATCGTTCTCTTACCACCTCAAGGGTGAAGAGAGTATGCCTTCTGGTATGACATACACCTATACTTCTTGATCGTGATTCCTTATATCAACTTGAGTGACTGTTCATTCGTGAACCCTAGTTTTTATATTTGATTCTTAAAACAATTGCTGCAAAAACCTTCTAAAGGAATATCTATGTTTCCTTGGCCATTGCAGAAGTTTAAATCCTTCTCTCTAACGGCAAAAAAATTAGTAATTGCTGATTTCGATAACTTAGATATTATGGAGGGTCTCCAAGAGTGTGAAAGTAGTTTGTTTGGTAAGAGTCTTACGGATAAACCTATGAGCGTAGTGGCACTGAAAAACACAATGACCTCTGTATGGGAGAACAAGTTCTTAAAGATCAATAAAACGGAATCAAACACGTTCTAGTTCTTCTTTCCATAAGCGAAAGCCATGTGGAGAATATTGAACTCGGGGCCGTGGTGTTTTTATAATCATCTTCCACCGTTGGGTGGGGAATCTGACCCTAACCCTAACAAAGTTCGATAAAGCTTTGTTTTGGATCCAAGTACAAGGGTTCCCCCGTGAATGCTGTACAAAAAAAGTAGCACAAAAGGTACCACTTAGTTTTTCCAACACGAGGTTGTGGAAATAAGAGAGAAATTGGGAAATGGACATCGGTTTATGAGACTACGAGTTGAAATTCATGTGCTAACCCCACTTTGAAGGGGAATTAAGCTTCGAGACCAGAATGGAACCATGTGATTTGGTACCTTTCAATACAAGAGACTACCCTACCTTTATTTTTAGTGTGGGATGATGGGTCACATAGGGAAGAACTGTCAAGGAATGAAAATGGATGTCGAAGCAGGCATTCAAAAAGAAAGCCAATATGACCCTTGGCTATTAGTAACTACCAAAAAATCCTTGCATTTTCATAAAATCCAATCAAATGATGGGCCTCCAGGCATGGCTCCGATGAATGCCGGAGATTGGAGGGATCCAACTGATGAACTCAATCCTAGCTGGAATTATAGCGACTCAATGACAGGAGATAAATTGTGAGGATCATTCTAGAAATAGTGGCTTAAGGGGGGCCAACAATTATGTCGTTGGAGAAGGAAAGATGCGAGATTCTCTAGTAAGATCTAAAATTATGGGTATGGAAAGCACTGAACTAGGTGATTCTATGGGNGTTCTCAATATAAATATCTACCTGTTTTTTATTCTACATTCTCTCTCCTCTCCTATTAAAAAACTACAGAACAACCCACAACACAGACAGAATTAAGTACAACACCTAACCCATTGGTGTCAACTTGTTTTGCAAATTGCAATAAACCCAATTCATTTCCACTTAATTCTCCTCTAATTCCAACCAAACATGTCCTCTATAAGCTCGCAAGTGGTCTTAGCAACAGCCATGGCGGTCTCCGGCACCTTAATTATTCTCTCTCTCTTCCGGGAAAAGCCTCTCTCACCTGCCCAACTTTCTGGGAATCAAGATTCCCACCAAGAAAAGAATATTCTACGTTCTTGTTTGTCTTCAAGTGCGTGGGTCAAATCAACTTTTTTTTTTCTTTCCTTTCCCTGTTCTTTTGTTTTCCGATGGACTTATGCAAATGTATACATGTGTTTGTTGAAATGCAGCAGAAGGCAAGAAAAGGGAGAGAAAGAAGAAGAGAGTCAAATTTGCTGATGTGTGAAAGATTCAAGTTGGGAGGGTAAGTAGTACAGAAAAGACCAGAGGAAGTCGACCGAAATTCTTGATTCTTGTGGAGAAGAAATACGGGGAAATCGCTTTACGCCGGCGAATCGGGTGGCACTGTACAGTGTGATTCTTAGGGATCGCGTGCAACGAATGGAGTATTCATATTGATGAATCTATCAATTTGGGATTTGTTGATATGGGTGGGTAGGGGGCGTAAATGTAAATAAAAGTTTGTGGAAATTATGGTTTCTAATTATTGTAATTTTTTATCTTTTATTAATGGAACATGTAAATTTGTCATTTTATCATTTAATAATTTTAGAGTAGAAAGTGAGTTAGATTTTCTAAATATAGAGAATAAAATTAATACTAATGTTATAAGGGCATAATTTAGGGATTTAATGTATTATAACCATTAGATTAATAGTGAAATACATTTAACACTGAAACCCATCGACAATCCAATAATTACAATCATTAAGTCCCCAAGTTATATACTCAAATTATGTATCAATAAACTCTTAGTTTTCTATCCCCTTTCTACTTCTTAGGAAACCCTAATGGAGTCATCGTTCTCTTACCACCTCAAGGGTGAAGAGAGTATGCCTTCTGGTATGACATACACCTATACTTCTTGATCGTGATTCCTTATATCAACTTGAGTGACTGTTCATTCGTGAACCCTAGTTTTTATATTTGATTCTTAAAACAATTGCTGCAAAAACCTTCTAAAGGAATATCTATGTTTCCTTGGCCATTGCAGAAGTTTAAATCCTTCTCTCTAACGGCAAAAAAATTAGTAATTGCTGATTTCGATAACTTAGATATTATGGAGGGTCTCCAAGAGTGTGAAAGTAGTTTGTTTGGTAAGAGTCTTACGGATAAACCTATGAGCGTAGTGGCACTGAAAAACACAATGACCTCTGTATGGGAGAACAAGTTCTTAAAGATCAATAAAACGGAATCAAACACGTTCTAGTTCTTCTTTCCATAAGCGAAAGCCATGTGGAGAATATTGAACTCGGGGCCGTGGTGTTTTTATAATCATCTTCCACCGTTGGGTGGGGAATCTGACCCTAACCCTAACAAAGTTCGATAAAGCTTTGTTTTGGATCCAAGTACAAGGGTTCCCCCGTGAATGCTGTACAAAAAAAGTAGCACAAAAGGTACCACTTAGTTTTTCCAACACGAGGTTGTGGAAATAAGAGAGAAATTGGGAAATGGACATCGGTTTATGAGACTACGAGTTGAAATTCATGTGCTAACCCCACTTTGAAGGGGAATTAAGCTTCGAGACCAGAATGGAACCATGTGATTTGGTACCTTTCAATACAAGAGACTACCCTACCTTTATTTTTAGTGTCGGATGATGGGTCACATAGGGAAGAACTGTCAAGAAATGAAAATGGATGTCGAAGCAGGCATTCAAAAAGAAAGCCAATATGACCCTTGGCTATTAGTAACTACCAAAAAATCCTTGCATTTTCATAAAATCCAATCAAATGATGGGCCTCCAGGCATGGCTCCGATGAATGCCGGAGATTGGAGGGATCCAACTGATGAACTCAATCCTAGCTGGAATTATAGCGACTCAATGACAGGAGATAAATTGTGAGGATCATTCTAGAAATAGTGGCTTAAGGGGGGCCAACAATTATGTCGTTGGAGAAGGAAAGATGCGAGATTCTCTAGTAAGATCTAAAATTATGGGTATGGAAAGCACTGAACTAGGTGATTCTATGGGAGCCATAGATTTGAATGATGGGTGGCGAGAGTCAATTGTCAACGAACTACTAATGGATATGGGTCAAGGTAGTATAGGTCAAGGCCCAGGTATTGTTATACCTGATGAGTCTAATTTAGTGGAGGTGGGCCTAGTCTCTTTAATTTCAGACCAAGCTCATAAGGAATTGAGTCTTAATACTAACGGATTAGTACTTCAATCAAAGAAGTATGAGCTAGGGGGTGGCTTCATCCTACTTGATAAATCAATCCTGAAGGTGAAGCCTCCATCTATAAGAGAAAAGGGAAAGTAGGATGTCTAGGAGGTGCAAATCAGAGCCAAACGAAAAGAACTCAATATACTCCAGGATTGGAGCAAGGTGGCTATGAAGAAGAGAAAACAACTAGATGGGAAACAACAAACCAACCAATTAACGACGAAGACTAAAACCCTAGTCCTACTGACAACCATGATTGGCGTTCTATGAAATTGTCAAAGGCTTGGGAACCCTTGGACAATTTGAGCTCTTCACGACCTTGTGAAGAGAGAAGCCCCTATTTTTGTTTTCTTAATGGAGACAAGGTTACAAGAAACAAAATTTAAAAGAATTAAACACAAAATTGGGCTTACTCAAGGATTAATTGTGGAAGCTCGTGGAAGAGTAGGAGGTCTGGCTTTATTATGGAGGTGAGGTGAGCAACTAGCCGTCAAAAGTTATTCGNATTCCCTCCGAGGTTATCCTGAAAAAAAATATTAAAAACAAGAAAGGATACAATATGACAAGAATAATATGCTCAACGAAAAAAAATATGAATGACCAGATGCCAAATAATTCAGATGATAAGAATTATGGATAACGAAATCAAGAATCACATTCGATAGGCCACATAGCTCAAGTGCTAACAAACACAGAGTCATACTCGGTTCTTCTTGGTGACATGACAAGTGATACCTGGACATATAAATCTATACTAATAATAACTAATCACACCCCCGCAATATTGTAATCACAATTGCACCCCGTAAGGGCCCTAATCACATTTCACCAATTATGCCCTAAGTACACTTTGTACATGTACCAATCAATCATTAGCCCAAAATACAAGTCAACCGATACAAATATCAGAATTTTGTATCAATTAGAATAATCAATAGGAATATAAATTTCAAATAATCAAAAGACACTCTTTGCAAAAAGATTTAAAAGACATGAGTATATTGTATACTACCTCGTACCTCAAAATCATTAATAACTTCAATAGATAAGAAATTCGAGGTACCTTGAGCAAAACACTTCAATTTGGTAATGATCAAAAGCAAAATTCACTATTTAATTTTTGACCCTAAAAACTCATAAATTTCTCTCTCTTCATCTCTCTTTCACCCCCCTCTCTCTCTCTCTCTCTTTCTTCCCTTCCTACCTTGGTCGAATGACCAAGTGCTGGCTATTTATAGCCAAAGTTTTTGGCCAAAAATCACATGTGAATTGGCTTAAGTCATCATGCTTAAGTCACCTAGCTTGCATCACATAGACAATTGTCCATATTTGCTTCATACATATTTTTTTTTTTATAACACATGTCTATTTCTTCTTCCCACCATTTATGTACATGACCATTTTTCTTTCTTTCTTTCTTTCTTTGACACTTATATATCTAAAATATATAAATATGCATATACACGTATTATTCATATATTATATCATTTTAACAATTTGACATTTTATTTTAACACGAAATATGAGCTATATTATAGTCATTCGACTTGTTTTCACGTAAAAAAAATTGTATTTGAGGTTCATTTGTTCATTTGAAATTTTTATAAATGATCATTAACTATATAAGATCATAATTAACAACTTAAATTGCACGTTAGCGATTAATTTTAATACGGGGTTATCACAATCTACCTCCCTTAAAAAGAATTTCGTCCCCGAAATTCAATACTAACCGTGAGAGTAAAATAATTATAAATACATTACATAAATATCTGTTGCGCACTTTGATACCATTTTCAACGATTTACTATATATCACAAGATTTTGATATGAATTCCAACTTATACATCCGTCTAATAGAAATTGGTTGACTTACTCTGCATATTTCAAACTCATATACCTACAGCGAAAGGTGATAGTCTCACTTCCCACAAGACCCATATAAGATCTGATATCTGAGCTCTGATGCCACTTTGTAACGCCTTAGTTTCCTGGATGCGTTACTTGATTAAATCGATCGATCACAATAAACCACAAATAAATCTCTGAATACAGGGCCAAAACTCTAATTGGCTCAATAAATTTATAATTACAATTTTGAACTCCAAATTAAAAAAAAAAATCTCATCAATATAAAAAAAAATATTTTTAAATTATATATCACCCCAATAAAACCACAAAGTTATAAATCTGAAACTTTCTTATATCTTCACTCTAGTCCTTCCCTCTGGAATTATATATCACCACAATAAACCCACAAAATTAAAAATTATATCAAGACTCATCCATCTTCGATTCAAATATCAACTTTGGTCATTCCCTCTGAGATTATCCTGAAAAAATTATTAAANCTTCCAGCTCCCTCTTTTCATGATGGAGACCCTCTTTTCCAAGAGGACGAGGGTGAAAATATAAACATGAAGCATGAGAGCCATATCCATGGTAATTCCAAGGGACCTCCTCCTAATCATTGAGACAAAAAAATTAAGGAGGTGAAAAATCAACTGGGCGACATCTTCAATGCTATAAGGGCACAAGACCCTGAGAAAGTGGACTACCTTGTTAGGCGAACGAACACACCCTTTGTACCTGACGTGGCGAACTACCCGCTTCCCTAAAAGTTCAAAATGTCATCCGTCGAAACCTTTGACGGTACGAAGGACCCACTTGATCACCTCGAAACCTACAAAACTCTAATGCAATTTCACAATGTTCCTGACAGGATCATGTGTAGGGCGCTCCCGACCACCTTGAAGGGATCCACCAGACAATGGTTCGCCAAGCTTTCCCCAGCTTCCATTGCCTCATTTGCTGAGCTGAGCAGGTCTTTCGTGTCACACTTTATTGGAGGATGCCGTCACCAGAAGCCTACCACCCACCTGCTCAGCATAAATCAGGACCGAGATGAGAGCCTGCGAAACTACCTCACTCGTTTTAATGAGGAGGTCCTTCAGGTCAANACAAACACAGCCTCATACTCGGTTTTTCTTGGTGACATGACAAGTGACATTTGAGCATATAAATTTGATGGGCCAAGCCCAAAGGCCCAACTTGTGTTATAAGCCAGGTCCGAATTTATAGCCCGACTCCAAGAGATCCAACAAATTCAACCCAATGTGGTCAACCTAGTCAAGCTCATCAGGCTCAAGGAACTACTACATCAGCAAGGAGTAGGCAAAGTCATCCAAGAGCCTCCTCCTCTACCACCTTGGAATAAGGGTCATTCAAAGGTCTCCTTTACCGCCTTGGAGTAAGGGTCATCCAAGACCCTCCTCTACGCCACCAAGGGAGCATCCAGGAGCCTCACCCTCACAGCCTGGAGAGAGTCAAACTCCTTCATCCTTGAACAAGTCCTTTGGAGAACACACCAACTGTCACACCTCGTGCCGTTGAGAAGATGATAGGTTGCCTCCGCTANAGGAGCCTCACCCTCACAGCCTGGAGAGAGTCAAACTCCTTCATCCTTGAACAAGTCCTTTGGAGAACACACCAACTGTCACACCTCGTGCCGTTGAGAAGATGATAGGTTGTCTCCGCTAGATCAGCTACCTAATTACTATCAAACGGTCCTAAGCCATTATGATCGTCAGACTAGTCATATAATTACTATGTCAAGCCACTATAAATTGTTAGCTCCCCTAACACTTGGGGGGCATCAGACTCATTTGAGCATAATTCTCTCCTCCTCTCTCAAAGCTTGTAATCATGTGTTCTCCCTCCACATCGGAGATAATAAAATTTTGGCGAACCTAGCCATTCAAAGTGGACGTAGGTCGTATTGACCAAATCGCTATAAGTCATGTATTTTCTCTCCTTCTACTTACTGCATTTTATACTACAACTTGACTAGTGGTGTGCAAACTAATTTGTGCATCATCAGTTTGGCGCCGTTTATGAGAATGACAAAATACTCATTTCTAAACACTTCATTTGTTGAACCAATGATGATCACCATCAGATCCAAATCCATGAATCAGCTTGAAGATAACCCACCACCAAGAGAGGAGGAGGTTGCTCCTTAACCAACCAATCCTGCTCCAAATGAGCAGCAGATGCTTGAGATCATGTAGCAACTTGCGACCCAGAACCAACAGATCCTGTAACTAATGCTCCCTAGGCGTCAAGGAGTTCCCCACATGGGTGCTCCTCATATAGGAGGAAGAGCATAGCCTGGACCTCAAGTTAGAGAAACTCCACGCCCTGGGCATCAAGGAGCTCCCCACATGGGTGCTCCTCATCTGAGCGCCCCCTTTGGAGCCCCCTCAGGCGCCCCGCACAGGGGAGCTCCCCACAAGGGACCTCCACCTCCTCTTCCAGCTCCCTCTTTTCATGATGGAGACCCTCTTTTCCAAGAGGACGAGGGTGAAAATATAAACATGAAGCATGAGAGCCATATCCATGGTAATTCCAAGGGACCTCCTCCTAATCATTGAGACAAAAAAATTAAGGAGGTGAAAAATCAACTGGGCGACATCTTCAATGCTATAAGGGCACAAGACCCTGAGAAAGTGGACTACCTTGTTAGGCGAACCAACACACCCTTTGTACCTGACGTGGCGAACTACCCGCTTCCCTAAAAGTTCAAAATGTCATCCGTCGAAACCTTTGACGGTACGAAGGACCCACTTGATCACCTCGAAACCTACAAAACTCTAATGCAATTGCACAATGTTCCTGACAGGATCATGTGTAGGGCGCTCCCGACCACCTTGAAGGGATCCACCAGACAATGGTTCGCCAAGCTTTCCCCAGCTTCCATTGCCTCATTTGCTGAGCTGAGCAGGTCTTTCGTGTCACACTTTATTGGAGGACGCCGTCACCAGAAGCCTGCCACCCACCTGCTCAGCATAAATCAGGACCGAGATGAGAGCCTGCGAAACTACCTCACTAGTTTTAATGAGGAGGTCCTTCAGGTCGAAGAGCCCAATGAAAAAGTCAGCATGACCGCCTTCTTGGGAGGCCTTCGGTCATCGAGTTTCCTTTTCTCCGTGATGAAATACCACCAAAGAGCATGCCAGAACTATTGGTAAAAGTTCAAAAATTTATGAATGCTGAGGAAATCAACAGATCCAAGCGAGGTGAATCATCTCACAGATCGCCAAAAGCTTGACCTGCCTCTACATTGTTCTTAAACAAGTAGTTTATCTCCAGCTTAGCGGCTCTCTCGAGGGTCGCCAAAAAGTTTGGCCTACCTCTACATTGTTCTTAAACAGGTAGTCTATCTCCAACTTAGCGGCTCTCTCGAGGGTCGCCAAAAAGCTTGACCTACCTCTACACTGTTCTTAAACAAGTAGTCTATCTCCAACTTAACGGTTCTCTCAAAGGTCGCCAAAAAGCTTGTCTACCTCTGCACTATTCTCAAACAGACAACCTATATCTAGCTTAGTGGCTTTCTCGCGGGTCGCCAAAAAAGCTTGACCACTGCACTATTCTCAAACAAGCAGTCTATCTCCCGGCTCTCTCACGAGCCACCAAAAAAGCTTGGCATCTGTTATGCTCTCAAGCAAGTAGCCTATACCTCAAGATTAAAAACTCTCTCATAGGTCGCCAAAAACTCGGTCTCAAAAGATATAGCTCTCTCACGAGTAATCCTCAAACTCTGTCTTGCTCTCGCGCAAGCAACCTGCCTCTCTCTTCAGGTAATCATGTTAAATATTTTAATGTTTGAAATAACATTATTTTTGTCATCATAAGTAGGTTCACCCATCTCAGTTCAGCAACATAGAATCGTTGGGGGATGTGATAAGCAGAAATAATCCTCAGAATATCATGAAAGAATTTGATTTTGAGAAGGTGCACTAAGACGAGCTAGACCATCACCGCTAAAAGTGTTTGGCATACTCTACCCCCGGGCTCCAGAACCAGGCTTGCCAAGAAATTCTTGGGCAACCCCGCCTGCATGGGCGAGACTTGAACTCCCTACAGGGGCATCCAAAGCTCTTTGGCTACCTGAACTCCTCGAATCATCACCAAAAGTGGCACTCAAAATTTCTTTGTAGTTTGCACTACTCAACCCAGTGCCTAGAGAGGCGTCTGACTCCCTCTGCTTGCCCAAATGGGCAGCCTAGTGCCTAGAGAGGTGTCTGACCCCCTCTGCTCGTACAAACGAAGTAGTCCTACAAGCGCCTAACCATTTGTGCTCGCCAAGGAGGTGGCCTGCTCGCCCAAAAGCTGGTTGTTCGCCCAAAAACGCGCCCCTGGCTCCCTGCTCGTTATTTTGACCGTAATTTTTGGTCCGTAACTTAAAATGGGGCTTATTATATACCAAATTGAAGCTCTCGACGAGCTGAGCAAAACTCATCACCTTTGGTCATGAGATTTCCAAAAGAAAGTCCAAAAAATGTCCAGAAAGAGATGTTTTGGCCTCCCGAAGTTTAAAAAAAACAAAAAAAAAATTTTGCTCGCTCAAGAGGGTGTCTGCTCGTTCAAAGCCTTGCACCCGGCTGCTGCATGCTATTTTGACCGAAACTTTTGATTCGAAGCTCAAAATAAGACTTATATACCAAATCGAAACTCTCGATGAGCTGAGCAAAACTCATTACCTACGGTAATAAGATTTTCAAAAAAAGTCCAAAAAATGCCTAAAAAGAGGTGTTTTGGCCTCCTGAAGTTTTTTTTTTTTTAAATTTTTTTTTGCTCGCCCAGATCAATACTGCTTGCCTAGAACAGTGCTTCTCGCTCAAAAGAGTGTCTTGCTTGCCCAAACCGCTCGCCTAGCTCTCTGCTCGAAGTTTTAACCATAACTTTTGCTCCGTTGCTTGAAATGAGACTTATAATATATCAAATCGAAACTTTCGACGAGCCCTACAAGAGTCAAAGCCTTTGGCTGTGACCGATGCTGTTGAATGCTCAAAAAAGGCCTAAAAACACAGTTCATCAGGCTTAAGGAGCTACTACATGAGCAAGGAGCAGACAAGGTCATCCAAGAGCCTCCTCCTTTACCACATTGGAGTAAGGGTCATCCAAGAGTCTCCTCTACCACCTTGGAGTAAGGGTAATCCAAGAGCCTCCTCTACACCACCAAGGGAGCATCTAGGAGCCTCACCCTCGCAGCCTGGAGAAATTCAACCTCCCTCATCCTTGAACAAGTCCTTTGGAGAGCACACCAACCGTCACACCTTGCGTCGTTGAGAAGATGATAGGTTGCCTTCGCCAGATCAGCTACCTAATTACTATCAAACGGTCCTAAGCTATTATGACCGTCAGACTAGTCATACAATTACTATGTCAAGCCACTATAAATTGTAAGCTCCCCCAACACTTGAGGGGATTCAGACTCATTTGAGCATAATTCTCTCCTCCCCTCTCAAAGCTTGTAATCATGTGCTCACCCTCCACACTGGAGATAATAAAATTCCGGCGAACCTAACCATTCAAAGTGGACGTAGGTCGTATTGACCGAACCACTATAAATCATGTCTTCTTTNAATCATGTGCTCACCTTCCACACTGGAGATAATAAAATTCCGGCGAACCTAGCCATTCAAAGTGGACGTAGGTCGTATTGACCGAACCACTGTAAATCCTGTCTTCTTTCTCCTTCTACTTACTGTATTTTATACTACAACTTGACTAGTGGTGTACAAACTAATTTGTGCATCATCAAAATCTATACTCATAATAACTAATCACACCCCGTAGGGCCCTAATCACATTTCACCAAATAAGTCTCAAGTACACTTCGTACATGTACCAATCAATTTCAAAGTATTTAGCCCAAAATACAAGTTAACCGATAAAAATTTNACATTTCACCAAATAAGTCTCAAGTACACTTCGTACATGTACCAATCAATTCCAAAGTATTTAGCCCAAAATACAAGTTAACCAATAAAAATATCAGAATTTCATATCAATCAGAATAATCAATAGAAATATAAATTTTAGATAATCAAAGGACACTCTTTGCAAAGAGATTTAAAAGACATGAACATATTGTATACTATCATGTACCTCAAAATCATTATATATAAAACATCTCAATTAGCTTAAGTCATCATGCTTAAGTCACCTAGCTTGCATCACATGGACAATTGTCCATATTTCCTTCATACATTTTTTTTAGAACACTTGTCTATTTCTTCTTCCCACCATTTATGTACATGGCCATTTTTTCTTTCTTTCTTTTTTTCTGTGACACTTATATATCTAAAATATATACATATTCATATTATTGTCCAAATTTGATATTGACAATTTACGTGCAATTATACACGATCAACAAGTAATAAAGTGATAAGTAGACTATCGTTCCCACAGAGAATTATTACTAATAACTCTCAAGTACTAATTTTATATCAATTCAATTTTATTTAAACAATTCGAATTGAACTATGAAATTACTAATTGAAAACTAAATCTAAACTTAATAATCAAGAGTTGAATTTACCGGATAAAAGAAGTTAAGATTACAACTTCCCCTAATGCTTCGTATAAATCTTTCTACTCTTTTTCCAGTTAATTGATCAAAATAAGTTGTTATCTAAGAACTCAAAGTTATTTATCAAACCTCTTCCGATGGTTAGATAAAGTTATCTCTCCCAATTAAATTACTATATTCCTATGCAAAATAAGTTGGAATAGATTCATTAAGTTCAAACTCTCATAAAAGTTACACACGGCATATAGGTATATTCCTATCCTATACACAAACCCAACAATTCAATCCCAGAAAAAATTAACCAAACGCATGTCATCATATTTAGATCTACCCCTAGAATTCATCTCTCAATTTCATCTAAGGAATCAAATTAATTGTTGGCTACACAATCATATATTAAGCACAAAATATGACAAACAACTCATGTACGATCAATAGAACAAAAAACGAGAGTAGATTAATTTAACTAGACATAGGTTCCGTTGCAATCTTAATAATAAATTAGTTCATAATGTAATTGAAAAACATCATTCTCATATTAAACAACATCTTAAAAAATCAAGAAATAAAAGTAAGAGAAAAGAATGAAAACTTAGGTGCAATTTTCAATCATTCTCAAACCTTCAAGTCCAATCTTATTCGTGTTGATTCATTCGATTCTTATCCTCAATTTTCTTTCAATTTCTTGGCTTTTTCAGATGTTTTCAGCCTCCAA
Source organism: Ilex paraguariensis (assembly GCA_963454935.2). Taxonomy (NCBI): domain Eukaryota; kingdom Viridiplantae; phylum Streptophyta; class Magnoliopsida; order Aquifoliales; family Aquifoliaceae; genus Ilex; species Ilex paraguariensis. Next base: position 130,096 of record CAUOFW020001959.1, read on the forward strand.
AAGTCATAATATCTCATCCCCACACAAACCCTAGCATATATGTAGCTTTAGAGTCTAATTCGAGTCAAAAATAAGTCAAAATTCGCGTCACGGACCAACACAAGCACGGGGGCACTGAAAAGGCACTGAATGAGCAGAATATAGGCGCAGGGGCGCTGATTCTACATTGGAACAACGTTGGCCTTTTTTAAGCCTTCAGCTCCCTTGTTGCTTAGACTTCAAAAATTCAACACTTAGGCTCCAAATTGACCTTGTTTCCTTTCAAATATTCTTGTTTGCTTCCAAATGATGATTCCTACAAAATAATATCAAAACACATAAAACAAATAAAAAAGGAACATAAAATAATTAAAAACTTGCAATTTCATCAACCGAAAGTACTCAATTCGTAAGTATAAAATTCACTCATCAAATACCCCCAAACTTAAATCTTTGCTTGTCCTCAAGCAAAATACTAAAAACAACAACTATAAAAATTAATCAACTAACTACTCAAACAATGGATCAATATGAATTTGAATAATGACCCCAAAAAGTTACTTAAAATAATAATTCACGGGGAATTTCAAAACAGTGTAAAGTCTATCAATTCAACATACTCCTTAATTTTACCTCCGCTCATGATCCTTTAAAATACATGTACATATCCGAACTATCTAGCTAGTCATCACTCAAATACATTTATGTAATCAAATGCTTCATAGGAGATACTCAATATCAACTTTATGAACTTATATTTCACATCAACCTCCACTTATTAAAACAACTATATAACTAGAAGGTCAAAAGATTTTTTTTTTCTCTCATTTTTTTTTCTTTCTCTTTTCCATTCATTTGGTGAGTGCATTTTATGCTCCATCTCACCTCTTATTGAGCGAGTGCGTTTTACGCTCCATCTCGCTTTTTTTTGAACGAGTGTGTTTTACGCTCCATCTCGTTCTCCACATGTGTTAATGAGTGAGTGCGTTTTACGCTCTATCTCTACTCACCACATGCTTTTTTCTTGCTTTTTTGTTTTCCTATTTTTTTCTTCTAACTCATGAAGGATCAAATCAAAATAATTTTCAAAAACTCACTTTTTTTATACTATTATTTTTTTATATACTAACCCATCATAATCAATATTTTCCCCAAACTTATATGAATGCCTCAATTCACTTTGAATGATACTTAAATAAGTTTTCTAAAGTTTCAATGATATCTCCCACAAGCATTTAACCAGATAAATTCTCTAAATAATAACTAATCAAACAGACGGATATGTGCTCATGAATGAAAAGATCACAAACAGTGTAAAACTAACTAGTATGTCAAACTACAGACTCAACATGTTCATCAATTTTCTTTGAATTAACAATTAATCTCAGTCATCATTGGTCATGATCAAATTCAATCAACCCATTACTCAAGTCGTACTAAATCATGTTATCTAAATGCATACCTACTAATGCAAATGCAAATAAGAAAACACCCCCAAACTTAAACTAAACATTGTCCTCAATGTAAAAAGTAGAAAAAATTAAGACAGAAGACTTCCTTGAGACTTTGCTAGTTCGCATCATTGTCAGCATCCTCATCGTTCNAAAGTAGAAAAAATTAAGACAGAAGACTTCCTTGAGACTTTGCTAGTTCGCATCATCGTCAGCGTCCTCATCGTCCGCTGAGTAGGGAGCGTATTTGGGAAACATAAGTGGGTTGTTCTTAGCTGTTAGTAAGGCTTTGTGTGTGCTCCAACTTTATGTTCAATCCTTGGGACCTGCAAGCAATTGACATACCAATTAAAATGCACTAACTAACTAACTAACTACATTATTTCTTATAAAAAAATTAAATTAAAATAAAATAAAATGAAACTTAGAAACTAAAATTTTGGGTTGTCTCCCAACTAGCGCTTGTTTTATAGTCTTCAGCCTGATTACTTCCTATTTCATCTCGGGTCAACAAGGGTAATTGAGGTTTTTTCATGATCAATGTTGTCGCCCCAATATTGCTTTAGTCTCTACCCGTTCACCTTGAAGGTTCTTTTTGAATTTGTTTCCTCAACTACGACTACTCCATGTGGGAACACCTCCTCATTATATTGCTTGCCGTCCTCAAGAGGATCTAAAATGTCACTTCCTATGAATATCCCATTCACTGAATCTTCTACTAAATCAATCCAAAAATATTCTTCTGGTTCCTTTGAAAATTTTATAGCTGAAAATACATTGAATGTTACCTCTTGATCTTGGACTCGCATAGTTAGCTCACATTTCTGTACATCAATGAGTGTTCTCCCCGTTGCTAAGAATAGTCGCCCAAAAATAATAGATATTTCTCTGTCTTCCTCAAAATCTAAGACTATGAAATCAGCTGAAAAAATAAACTTCTCTACTTTAACTAGAACGTCCTTAACTATGTCCCTTGGATAAGTGAGTGATCTATCTGCAAGCTGTAATGTGATGTTAGTAGGCTTCATTCCTTTCAAACCCAATTGCTGATAAATTGAGAGTGACATCAAGTTGATACTAGCTCCTAAGTCACTCAATGCTTTCCCAAAAAACTGGCTGCCTATTGTGCATGGAAATAAAACTACTCGGATCTTTGAGCTTTGGTGGTAGCTTCTTTTGAAGAATAGCGCTGCACTCCTCCGTAAGTGCCACAGTCTCAAAATCACCTATTTTTCTCTTCTTTGACAAAATTTTCTTCAAAAATTTCACATAGTTAGGCATATTCTCCACTACTTCTTGGCACACAGTTCATAAACAACCGCCACACTCTGAATAAGCTGCACTCCTAAAGCATCAATCTTCTTTGTCAATGTAGTAACCTGTGCAGCCAATGTAGTAATCGCATCAACTTCATAAATCTCTGCTACCTTTGGCTGATTGATCCTTGTAGAAGGCCACTGATAATTGTTGGCAGTCATCGTCTCCAATAACTCATAAGATTCATCAAAATTTTTCCCCATTAACGCTTCTCTTGCAGTTGCATCAATACTAGTCCAGGTAGCACTAAACAACCCATTGTAGAACGTCTGAATTTGCAACCACTCAGGAATACCATGGTGAGGGCATTTTCGAAGTAAATCCTTGAATCGCTCCCAAGATTCATATAGAGTCTCAGAATCATGTTGTGCGAATGATGTTATGTCGTTCCTCATCCTTGTAGTTTTAGCCGGTGGAAAGAATTTAACTAAGAATTTTTGAGCTAAATTTATCCATGTAGTAATAGAACCCGACGATAATGAATACAAACAACTCTTCGCCTTATCATGAAGTGTGAAAGGAAAAAGTTGAAGTCTAATTGCATCTTCAAAAAATCCATTTGTATTTGAACGTGTCGCAAATTTTTAGAAAACTCACCAAATGATCATTTTGGTCATCATTAGGCAAACCCCCAAACTGAACTGAATTCTGAATCATTTAGATGTTACCCGGCTTGATCTCAAAATTGTTTGCTTGAATTGTGTGCCTTTGAATGCTTAATTGTATTTTTGTAACAAGTGGCATAGCATAATCCCTTAACGATTTCTGTTCTTCTTCAACCATAGCTTCTTGGTTGTTTACTTCTTGATGTTGTTTTCGCAAGTTTCAACACCTTCTCTCAATTTCGTCTTTGTACGGTAGTAGCTCCTGACCTATAAATCGTGTTAGTATACAAAATTCAAGAGTGCTTGCCAAAACAATTAAAACAATTAAAATAGAAAATTAAATAAGTTTAAACTAAGATCAAATTGATTGAAATTAATATTGAAATAATTACTAGAATAAGTCTCCGGTAACGGCGCCAAAAACTTGTTGTCCGAATTTGATATTGAAAATTTACGTGCAAGTATACACGATCANCACAAAATATGACAAACAACTCATGTACGATCAATAGAACAAAAAACGAGAGTAGATTAATTTAACTAGACATAGGTTCCGTTGCAATCTTATTAATAAATTAGTTTATAATGTAATTGAAAAACATCATTCTCATATTAAACAACATCTTAAAAAATCAAGAAATAAAAATAAGAGAAAAGAATGAAAACTTAGGTGCAATCTTCAATCCTTCTATTCTCATTTATGATCACTTTCCCAAGAATAAAATTATGTGGTACTACACAAGTTTGAGGATTTTCACTGCAAAAAGTGTGTACCATTTGACTATAAACTAAGGGTTGAACTGTGAGTAGACGAAGAAAGAAGAACCGAGCAGTAGTAGTGAACNTGCAAAAAGTGTGTACCATTTGACTATAAACTAAGGGTTGAACTGTGAGTAGACGAAGAGAGAAGAACCGAGCAGTAGCAGTGATCATTGGTATGGAGAATTCATTTGAAATCTGAGGCACCCAAACAAATCAAAGTATTTTTCTTGGCTAGCCATAAAAGACATTCTCCCTACTAATTGCAATCTTTGACGAAGGGGAATCAGGATCAACACAACATGCCCAATCTGTAATGATGCACACAGAACCATTAATCATCTCTTCCTCAAATGTCCAATAACATCAATGGTATGGCAACATGTAGGAATTATATGCCCCAAAGGTCCCCATTCTTTTGCGGATTGGGTGTGTGATCATCCTAAGCAAACACATTTGAAAAATATGGGACTTCTATTCATAGTGGCTTGGCCGATATGGTTTAACAGGAACAAAGTGAGGGTTGGGGAGGCTTCTCCCAATCCTACCCAAATTAGTGAATNAGTGGCTTGGGCGATATGGTTTAACAGGAACAAAGTGAGGGTTGGGGAGGCTTTTCCCAATCCTACCCAAATTAGTGAGTATGTACAATTTTTTCATAGTCAAGTATTGAATAAAATGGTTCATAGGACCTTTGCCCAACCCCATCTCCCAAGTGGCATTAGAAGGTGGTGTGCCTCTTGTGAAGGAACCCTAAAGATTATTTTCGATGGTGCAACCTGTGAGGAGATAAAATGCTCTTGCATTGGTGTTATTGTACGAGATGTTGTTTGAGGTGTTCCAAAAATTGTAAAATCACTTATTAATATTTTTGATATCATGTAACTTAAAATAAAATAAACAGTAAATATGAACTGTAGAATCGTAACACAAATCAAAACAGTTACAGTAAACACTAAAGAGTTACAACAAATAGATATACGTAACTCTATGCCAAATTAATGTAAAAACTAACCCAGTTGCAGAACATGAACTGTTATTAAACTCGTAGTAGATCAAGGCTAGTGTTTGACACTATGTCCTTAAGACAGATTTCGCCTTCATACACGGTGCTTATGGAATTCGAGCGTTTGCCTCCCAAGATACAATGATCTTCAACGAACAAAAGTAGCACTTCAATCTGTTCGTACAGTGAATCAAAACTTGTGTCGTGTACTCTCCAAATATATTGCCTTAAAATGCCGAAATGTAATACACTTAATGCCGAAAACAGTCTGGTTATCTGAATGAATAAAACGAATGCATGACCTAGGTATTTATAGATGCATTGATGACTTTTCGGATAGTCACCTTACTAAAGATAACAAACCATAAACTAAAACCGACCCAGCCAGTAGACACCTTAAATAACTGTTCTTCATGAACAGTCACATCTTGAAAATTTTGGACTGGAACAAATCCGAACTATCCAACTGGTTCGGACTGGAGCAAATACCGAAATTAATTTTGGGTTAAGAAATTCATGCCCAATTAAATTAAATGAATTTGTTTCAAAAAGATAGAGTTTGGTCTAAAGCACACCCGCACCTGAGCCCGATCCGGCCAAGCGACGTGTGCGCGCGTGTGATAGACCCAACGGCATGTAGGTGCTCGCTCCTCTTATAAAATTGTGGTACCCCTTAGGGCCCAACCCATAGAGCAAACTTTAGCTATATATGTCCATGTTGAATTTATTACTCAACCAATGTGGGATTGGTGTCAAACCCCACATTACACATCTTCTATTTTCACTCTTCAAGATGGTCACTTTGGAGCCTATTTTCTCATTCATTTCTTACTCGATTTGAGCAAGTGAATATTCCATGTTATACTCCTCACGGAATAGAATATGAACCCAAAAAAATTTATTCGAAATAACTAATGAGTCCCACTTTAATTTAAGCTCAAAGTTGACCAAAAACTCTATTTTTTTACACTAAAAAACTGTTTTTGGTCTAATACGAAATAGTGGTGGTAATTTTGTAATGGCTCATTGCCGCAAGATTGAGGGACTACTTAAGTTGGAGTATGTGGAGGCTATGGCTGCTGCTAAAGCCGTGAATTTGGCTGTGGAGATAGGTTATCAATGCATCTCTATTGAAGGTGATTTTAAGGTAGTAATTGATGCCATGAAGCTTGAGAAGATGGATCTAACAAAAGTGGGAAATTTGTCGATCAAATTAAGGAACACGTCAACAATTTTGTCAACTTCTCAGCGATTTGGACTCGAAGGGGAGGAAATGAAGTTGTGCTTACTCTAGCTAAATTCGCAATTAATGTTATAGATTCTTGTAATTGGATGGAGGAATGTCCACTGTTTTTACAAATGTCCTCCATAAAGATGCTTCCATTTAAAGTCAAATAAAATTCATATCGTTTATTATCAAAAAAATTTATGTCCTAATAGCATTGCTTTAAAATTAAACTCTCTATGGACCAAACAACCCAACGAGAGTCCTTGCCTGTCATGTGGTAGGGTTAAGGGTAACTAATTAGCTTGGCGGGTGTGAATATGTTCAATTCTTAAGGGCATATGGTCCAAAGAGCTGGCTTGAATGACGACCTGATGGACCAATTTTTTTTTTATTTTGAACTTTTTGGAGGCCGGTCCAACGATTTTTTTGCTATAAAGTTCAAGTACCATTCTTTTGGGTCATTAAAGACATTTACTAATTTATCCTTAATGATATATTTAACGATATTATAAAATGGAAAGTGACAATGACAATAATGCAATGATAGTAATAATGACACAATGAAGTGATAGTGACAATAACAACGACATAGTAATCATGATAGTGTCACTGTCTAATCATGAGTTTTCATTGTTATTGCCCATTCTCATCATCCAAATATTACATGACAGTGATTAAATTTTCATTCACACATTTTCATTAAACACCATTTGGGCATAACATATATGGTGAAGGTTGAACCATTAAACAATACATAGTCCTAAATTTTGTTCTTTTCTAATGCAAGATTCTTTTTTCCAGTCAAATCTTCAAGCATAAGGTTTAAAAAATCAATCAAACCTTTTTTCACAAGCCTTGCTGGTGAAAATCATGGCAAGATCATGTCGTGGAGATACCTTTTAAGTTGGAATGACATTGTGGGTGTCATTGCAATAAATACATATACGTATCATTATAGCTATTATTATGTTAATATAATTATATCATTGTGACGGTCACTGTGGTTGTTGTTATTACTATATGTGGCTGTTGTTATTACTATCACTGTAATCGTATTTATATATATGAAGAGAGGTGAGAGCGATAACGTATTAAAAAGAGATGATAGAGAAAATAGATATAATCGATAAAACATTCACATAAATTTAGTAGCATATTACGTGTGAATAACTCAAAGTCAAAATAGGAAATAAAAAAGAAAAAAAGAAGAAAAAGAAAAGAGCCAGTGGCTCTATTTATAAAATACATATCACATATCATTAATGATTTATTAAGTTCGTGCATATCTATATTGGCAAAACAAATTATTATATTATCCTTGAATTTAATTTTTACTTTTATTTTTTTGAAAAATTCTAGTCTCCCTCTCGTTGGATTGACGGAGTAGTTTTTAAAAATAAATTTATTGAAAAAAACCTATAATGCTGTGTTAGGGTTAACCCGAATTTTTGCTCTTTAGCCACTTGGGCAGCCTGTGTGCCTAGATTTCTCTTTCCTGATGACCCAGGCTTGACATGTGGATACATCAAGGCCCATTAAACCCGGCCCGTTGTTAACCCTTAACACCAAGTCAGAGAATCAACGGCAATCCCTTCACTGACGTGGCAATCTCTATTCCTATGTTTTAACGAGTGCGTGTTAAATAATAGTATTTTATTTATATTTAATTTATTTAGTAATTCGTATACAACTTTTTTTTAATAATATAATTCGTGTACAACTAACCTTCCTATATATTGAATTTATATTATATATGAATCGTATATAATTAATGTATAAATAAATTGTATTATATATTTTTTAATTAATTAATATAATTATAGTTTGACGCACTTATTTATGATTCAATTATGATCCGTCCCTTTTTTCGTTCCTATATAATATAATGCTTTCAATTTGTTGCCTCCCTTTTTTTCTCATCCGCAATAATTAATAGGGGAGAAGAAAGAACAGAAGGCTTCGAAGAGAAGCTAATTCACATTCAGAAGGCGACCGATTCCGGGAAGAAGGAGGACAAGGAGAAGCAGAGAGAGAGAAAGCCGTGACTTGCTCTCTCAGGTTTCTCTCTATGTATATGTATACATAGATGTATGTATGTGTTTTTGTTGTATATAATAATCTGAGCTTTTGTATTTAATCTTGATGAATAGCAGGGCGTTGCGAGCTTTTTCTTCCTGGAATCGATGTTTATGGTGGGAAAACTGCTACGTTTCGGATTTATTTGTGCTTGGATTGTTCACTTCGTCGCATGCATGGGGTATGTATTATATCGATCTAATCTATCCAATCAGTTATTTCTGTTGTTTAATCGGTTTTTAAAATCAATTTTATGAGGATCTATTGTCCGGGATTGAGATCTAAGAGATATATCGGTTGATTTTTAATTTGTGATTAACCTTTCGATGGCTGACATGTTTCTTGTTTTGATTCCGTAGCTTAATCAAGTCATTGAGGCTCTGTTTGGTGGATTTTCTTTTACGGGTTCTTAATTAGGGCAATTTATTATTCCAATTTGTTTGTGTTCGATATGCTTAGATTTCGTTGGCAAATTAAATGGAGCTTAAGGTAAATTGCAGGATAGGGAAAATAATGTCTGAAGGGTAAAATTAGTGTACATATCTCAGTTTATTTGTTCTACTGAAGAATGTAACAGCGAAGGGCTAAGTTATCGAAGAGTGTAGGTAGTTTGTTAGAAACAGAATATGCAGGTCTTACTGTGAATGCTTAATGCATACAAATCTTCAATGGAATAATGGGATGGTTAGATGATTTTGGACTATCGATTACAGTTGTCAAATTACTAAATGTACTTGTATCAGTTTGCCTACAACTGTCTGACCTTCTGATTTCTTGTCTTTCTCTATCTAATTGCCTAAGACACAGCAATATCTAGTTTTCAGCGTCTGGTGTGAGTCAGTTTGAGTGGTTAAATTTGATTTCTTACAGAATCTTGATGTCATTTGTAACAGAGCAGTGGTTGTCTTGGGTCGGATATGAAACCCAAACTGATTAGCTCAATTGATGAGCCACTAAGAGGACAGAAACTTCAAGTTCAGACAGTGTCGAAACCTAGCATATCAGACGATTTGTGGACCACCAGCACATATGACATGGACAATAGTGCAGTTCATTCACATGGAAGCATCTCATCAATCAGCACATCAAATCAGACCCTTGATGCTCCTGGCACTAGCAGTGCAAACATACCTTCTGAATTCATAAATCATGGCAAGTTCTCATTGCTCCTTAGATATTAACAATCATATAGAGTTATCATTTATTGGGACTAGACTATCCCAAGTTTGATTTACATCAGAAGCTGAAAGTGGTTATCGTTGAAAGGCTTAGTCTCTCTCTCTCTTGCTGGGAGGATATCGATCCTATCTCGATCTTTCTTGACGATCATCCCATCCTCTGATAGTTTGCAAGTATTTTATCAGCTGAGGCTCTAGTCAGTTCTCCTGCATGTTATTTTCTGATTGCTTGTTCTTGTCATTCTAGTATATTCTTTTATTCAAATTGTCTCAACTCTTATGTAGTAATGACTTGGCTGTAGGTCTTCTTCTCTGGAACCAAACTAGGCAGCAGTGGTTAGGAAGCAAAAAGTCCAATAACCGAACGCAGCTTCGTGAACCCAAATTAAGGTGAGTTACCTTCATTATTTGGATTGGTCTAGTAACCTGGCCCTAGATCTGGATGTTTGTTGTGAAAGCAATTGATCTAGCTTTTGTCTCTGCAAATTATCCTTTAACTGCATCTTTGAAACATAGTCTATTTTACAACTGTCTATCTGATAGGCAGGGACAGTACTACACAGGGGCCACGGCCTCCCTCATCTTTTGAAAAATACCTTTTAACCCCTTAAGTTTTCAAAAAATTCTATGCTTCCCATTAGATTTTCAAAAACCTCTTATGTGGGATATTTCAAGTAGAATATTCAAAAAAATTTAATTGTTTGACATTTAATAACAAAATGAGTTGTGATCACATAGATGAGCGTTCCTCTAACAAATGAAAATACTTGCTTTGATGAGTTTGATGACCATCAGAAAAAAAGTAAATCATTGTAAAAATGATAACTTTTTAAATAAAATGGTTGCAAAAAACTATTGATTATTACAATATTTGGCCCTAGTCGAAATTAAATCCTGGTTCTGTCCCTGTTGATAAGGGTGTTTACCGTGTCGGATTAAACGAGTGATAAGTGAAAAATAAGTAAATTTATATACGACTTGTTTAATAAACGGATGAAAAATCTCAACATGAACACGAATATGAACCCTTTAATAAAAGGATAATATGACACTACTCGTTTAATCTGTTTAGTTTTGAACATGTCATGTTGGGTAGGGCTGGCACGGTAACCCACACATTAGACTCATTTAACCCGTTTGCTTAAAAACACTATATAACTTTATAAAATTAATCAACTAACATAATAAATATGATATTTAGAGATACCACACTATATTACAAAGTATAAACTGCAATCCAAAACAATCAAATTCCACCAACTACCATATTACAAACCACAAATATAATCCGATACAACCAAATTACACCAAAGAACAATCATATTATAAACCACAATTCCAAACAACCAAATTACACTAAAGAAACACAAAATCAAACTCCACTAAATTCTATGATTCACATGTTAATGTTTATCAATGAAAGAGGAAAAATATGTTTATTGACAGTCATCAATCTGTATTACAGACGCATGACTCAAATACACAATGTAAGCCCTTATATATTAGGGCAACCAAAATAATGTAAACTACCTAAACTACCCATAATATAAATACTCTAACATCCCCCTCAAACTCATGATGTGGTAGCATCAAACATCAAGAGTTTGCCAAGGAGAAAACGAAAGCGTGCGATAGTGTGGGACTTAGTGAAGAAATCTGCCAACTGCATAGTAGAAGTAAGATATGAGAGAGATATCGTGCCCAACTGAAGATGATGGTGCACAAAGTGACAATCAATCTCTATATGTTTGGTGCGCTCATGAAACACCGAATTGTGAGCAATCTGGATAGCACTGGTGTTATCACAATACATAGGAGTAGAAGTAGTCAAGGAAATGCCAAGATCAGCAAGCAACCAACGCAACCAAACTATCTCTGCTGTGGTGGATGCCATAACACGATATTCAGCTTCAGCAGAAGAGCGAGCTACAACAGTTTGTTTATTGTTTTTCTAGAAAATAAGAGAATCACCAAGAAAGAGACAAAACTCAGTGGTGAATTTGCGATCTATAGAGTCACCAGCCCAGTCCGCATCAGAGTAAGCACGAAGCTCCAGAGGCGAAGAAGAAAATAATAAACTCTGATGTAACGTACTCTATAGACATCGAAGAATCCGAAGAACAGTAGACCAATGAAGTGTGGTAGGAGCAGCAACAAACTGACTAACCACATGAACCGCATAAGCAATATGTGGACAAGTAACAGTAAGATACACCAAACTCCCAACAATAGTACGATATAAAGTAGGATCTGGCAGGAGAGAACCATCAGAGGAAGTGTAACAAAAGTTGAGTTCCAAAGGTGTGTCAACTGTTCGAATATCCGATAAGCAAGCTCGCTGAATAACATTTGAGACATATTTTAACTGAGAAAGAAGATAACCCTTGGGAGAGGAAGCAACATCAATCCCTAAGAAATATCGAAGTGGACCCAAATCTTTCATCTCAAAATAATTCTGTAACTGAATTTTCAACAACTGAATTCCAGCAATGTCATCACCTGTAATAATCATGTCATCCATATAAAATAACATAAGAATGAAACCAGAAGAAGTGTATCGAATGAATAGAGCAGAATCATGATCGCTAGCATAGAAGCCCAAGTCACAAATAACTGAAGAAAATTTTGTAAACCATGCCCTCGGGACCTGTTTAAGACCATATAAAGCCTTGTGAAGTTTGCACACATGACCATGACTACAAGGCAACCCAGGAGTGGGAGTCATATAGACCTCTTCAGATAAATCACCATGAAGAAAAACATTTTTCACATCCTTGAGATAGGCTCCACCTTGGCCACTAATCTAGTCTTGTACCTTTCCACAGAACCATCGGATTGAGTTTTAATTTTATAAACCCACTTACAACCAATAAGGCATTGACCAGGTGGTAAAGGCACCAACTCCCAAGCTCGAGTCTTATGTAGCGCAACAAGCTCCTCATCCATAGCCTGTTGTCAAAGAGGATCAAGTATAGCCTCCTTATAGGAGATTGGTTCAGATAGAGAATGTATAGAAGTTAGGAAAGAACAAAAATCAGAAGAATAACAAGAATTGGACCAACCAAACCTGCCACCACACTTCCGAGTGCGCTGAGCGTAACGGGGAGTGTGATCCACGGTGTCAGAAATTGATTGGGAGCCAAGAGGTGCAGAGGTAGGCACAACATCTGTGGAGGAGACAGTGGGAGTCCTGCGAACATAAGTATGCACAATCGGGGGACGAGTAACAGATAAATCAGGCAAAGAAGAAGAAGAAGATGTGGGAAGATCAGCCACAGTCATATCGCCAACGTAAGAATCAGAANGAGACAGTGGGAGTCCTGCGAACATAAGTATGCACAATCGGGGGACGAGTAACAGATAAATCAGGCAAAGAAGAAGAAGAAGATGTGGGAAGATCAGCCACAGTCGTATCGCCAACGTAAGAATCAGAAGAAACATTAGGAGGCAAGGGATCAAGATAAATAAGATCAGATTTATGCAAATATGAAGAACTAGATGGAATAAAGAAAAAAAGAATATGCTCCATAAAAACAACATGACGAGAAACATAAAGTTTTTGTGTACTAGGATCATAACATCGAAATCCCTTTTGTCCCTCACCGTAGCCAAGAAAAACACATAAGGCTGACCGAGCCGAGAGTTTGGTACGATGAACACTAGGTTGCAGAACAAAACATGTTCATCCAAACACACGTAAGGAGAAATAGTCAAGTGTCTTACCACATTATTTTTTAAAGGGTGAGACACTAGAATTAAGGATGGTAGGAATGCAATTAATTAGATGAACTGCTGTAAGCACTGCTTCTCCCCAAAAAGAGCTAGGGACACTGGATGACACCAACAGAGAACGAGCTGTCTCAATAATGTGACGATGTTTTCGTTCAGCCACACCATTCTGAGCAGGTGTGTCAGTACAAGAAGACTGCAAAATAGTACCATCAAATTTCAACAAATCATGAAAAGTACTAAAAGAATATTCTCCACCTTGATCACAGCGAAATCATTTGATGATAGAAGAATATTGAGTACGTACCATAGCACGAAAGGTAGTGAAAATGGAAAAGAATTTAGACCTAGGTGTCATTAGATACACCCAATAATATCTGCTATGATCATCAATAAAGGAGGCATAATATCTAGACCCCCCCTTTAGTAGCAATAGGAGCTGGTACCCAAATATCAGAGTGTACAAGATCAAAAGGTACAAGAGAACGAGAATTACTTTTATTAAAAGGTAATGCAGTAAATTTTGCCAACTTATAACCACTACAATTTGAAATATCATGGCACTCTAATCTACCCAAACTACCAGTAGAAGCTAGAAATTTTAAACGAAAATGAGAAACATGACTTAAACAAGAATGCCATAAATAAAAACTAGACGACTTTGAACTCAATTGAAAAGAAGATAAATCAACAGTAAATGCAATAACTTCAGGGACATGAAGTTCGTCCAACACATATAGCCCTCCATTTCTATAGCCTGTCCCAATTAGCTTCTTGAACTGTGGATCCTGCACAACATAACCAGTAGAAGAAAAGTGAACTAAGAATCCCGAATCAAACAACTGACTAACAAATATTAAATTTAAAGTAAGTTGAGGAATATAGTAGACATCAGGAAGTGTAAGCTGGGAAGATACAATAATTCCAACACCAGCCAAAGACATTTGAGTGCCATTGGCTGCAAGGACAGATATAGAGGGAGGGGAAACTATAGAAACAAATAAGGAAGAATTGTTAGTCATATGATGGGTGGCTCCTGAGTTAAAGACCTAGGCAGTTCGAGATATTCCTGAAGGATCTGTAGTAAATGAACCCGTGGAAGGAGAAATTGATAGGGCACCTGGTTGATGAAAGGAAAGGAGCTTCTGCAACTGATCAGCTATCATAGTCATGCTGGGAGCTAATGAGAGTGTCTCATCCACTAGTGAAACAGTTGCAGCTGCAGCTGTATGACGATCTTTGGGCTTAAATGGCTGCTGTAAGGTCCCCTTGACATTCTTGTTCACCAATTTAAGACATTAAGCCTTCCAGTGGCCTTTCTTACGACAAAAACTACACTCATCTAAAGCAGCCCGACCCCGATATTTAGTTTGTGAGTGAGAAGTCCCTCTGGGTGGTACAGCCAATACAATCTGATTAGGTAATGAAAGAAGACCTTTTCCTGAAAGAGTCTTAAGACGGACCTCTTCAGCTAGAAACTCATTCACTACTGCATCAACCGTAGGAAGTGGGAGACGATAGAGAATAGAACCACGAAGGCCCTAAAAATTATCTCTAAGGGTCATCAAAAACTGTGCCAACCGCTGCTCCTCCCTAAAAGTACGATACACCATATGTGTACTCAATTCAGCAGGTTCAGCAAGTGCTTACTGATCCAAAAATTCAGTCATAACCGAGTAGAACTCTTGTATGGTCTTATCACCCTAACGTGCAGATCGAATTTCATGCGTAAGCTGATATCTCTTTGCAAAATTGAACTGAACAAACAATGTAGCTAAATAATCTCAAATCTCCTTGGTTGTGTTAAACTTAGCCAAATCAACTGAGTTGTTAATCCAAGTAATGATTTTAGCATTGTTGACTTCCCAGGTATTCTTTAAGTCAGCATATCTCTCTTCCTTCGAATCTGTTGGAGCTTGCAAAGTACCACTAACATAACTCCACATCTCTTTCCCCAACAAGAAATTCTTCATAACATAAGACTAGTATACATAATTGTCACCATTTAATCTGACACTAATAGCTTGAAGTGAATCTGAATGTCCACTTGCCATAATGTGAACAAGGAGTCAATCCTCTCAACAAAATAATACCCAAAATAAAGTAAAAAGTAACAATAGAACTATTCTCGAATCTAACCACAAAATATCAATCACAAAGCAATCAAGCACAGTAGAGCAACCAAAACAGCCGATGCACAACCAAAGCCAAGAAGTCAGAGGAGCAAGAAACCAGATGAGCCCAAGCTCAGAAATCAGACCACACCGATCAGTCGGTGCACTGTGAAGATGATAACAGCCAAGGCAGACCACCGGCTAGCCCCAAAACACACAAATCTCATCCCAAATCAACTAAACTACCTTAGTCGCACCTCTTGGCAGGTGAACTCAAACTAAGAAGAGAAGCACACCAGGGAGAAGCCCATGAGGAGTCGATCATGATGGTAGGATCCACGGTTGAAGACTGATGACATCATCATGACGTTATCGCCAACGATGATGACGTCAATGGCTGTTTCATGTCAAGTTCACCAGGTCTAGACATCGGGTTCACCAGTTCTATTTCCAGATTTCAATCAAGAATTATTATTTAGGTTTAGGGATCCTAACTCTGATACCATGTTAATGTTTATCAATGAAAGAGGAAATATATGTTTATTGACAGTCATCAATCTGTATTACAGACGCATGACTCAAATACACAATGTAGGCTTTTATATATTAGGATAACCAAAATAATGTAAACTACCTAAACTACCCATAATATAAATACTCTAACATCACAAAATTCCAAGAAAGAGAGCAAATCTCCACATCCATGACAATGAGCAGATTCAACAACCAAATTCTCATACTCTACACAAATCAAAATGAAATATTATATAACATTAATTATTAAATAGACTCATAACTGGATAAATAACAAAAATTTGGCATTACAAGCTACAGATTTCAATACATCTCCTTAGTAATTATCAAGGATAGATATAGAATTAGAACATTGAACAGTTTTATCTTTATTATACTTCATATTTTGATTGAAAACATCATTATCTATAAACCCTTCTGAATCATCTAAGCACAGCAAAACAAAAATGAATCAAATGATAAGGTGAATTAGGATAATTAGAAAAATACTATTAGGAAAGATGAAATCAAACTTACGGCTCTTCCCATTAATTCAATTTCTAGTACAAATCAAAGTTTGGAAAGTTTCTGGCAAAAGTGAACTTCGATACTTATTTAAAACTCTACCACTGCTACTAAATGCAGATTCAGATGCAAATATAGAAATATAAATTGTCATCACATTACAAGCTAACAAAGACAGTATAGGATGTCAAAATAGCTCTCCTTTCCAAAAGGCTAGAATATCCAAGGCCTTCTTTCGATCAAACTTTTTTTCATTAAAATACAACTGCAACTCAGTCACTCGAGAAACAGGAGAATCGTCTTGTTCACGTTTTTCAAAATCCTACATTTTGTACAAAATCATTACAAATATAAAATAATCAAAATCAAATTTGATCGCATTTAATTCAAACAAACTAAATTATATTTTACTTGAAAAAGGCTTTCGGAATCATCAGTTTCATGAGTCTCATTAACATGTTTCTCATTACTTGAAGTACTTGGAATATGTGCACAACAACAAACATGGAAGAACTCACCATCCTTAAGAGAGCATTTTTAAGATTAAGTCGACTCTTTAACAACTCAACAAACCAATCCTTAGTAGAAACATTATCCAAAGTCAAAATAATTTCCTTTCAATTCTCCAATCAGTCAAAAATGTATAAATTTTCTCAAAGAAGACAATACCAGCGTGGGGAGGGGGCATGAGACAAAAGTGTAAAATTTTCTTTTGTAACTTCCAATCTAGATCAACATCGTGGGCTATGAGAGAAACATATCCATCAGTCGATATAGAAGTCTACAAATTAGATGTCAAACAAAATTTTCCAGTAAGGAAACCCAACATAATTTTTAGATTATCTTTCTCTCTCTTATACATTTTTAACACATCTGTCTTTGTAGTATTCCTAGAAGGTATCTTGATATTTTTATAAGCATACTTTAACATTGCTTTAATACCCTCAGATTGAACAAATTGAAATGGTAAATCATGCTTAAGAATTGCCTCAACCGCTAACCCATGAAACTTCTCGGGATCAAATTTTGAGGATTGCATTAGTATAGATTAGGGGTGGCAATCGAGTTGTGTTGTGTCGGGTTTATGTCGTGTCGAACATTAGTCAACTCATACCCAACACATTTAACTATTCGTGTCGTGTCGAGTTGACTTGTTTATTTTCGTATCGTGTTCGTGTTCATATTCGTGTTGACCTATATAAACTTTGAATAAAAAATTTAGCGCTAAGATTTTATTTTCACTTAATTGAATCTCTCCTCATACTTTTTCTACAAACTAAAAATTAACTTAATAATAATAATAACAACAATAATGAGTAATAGTATCTTTTTTATACAATAATTATGTCAGTACTTGATAAACAGTTACAAATAATTAATATTTTATTTATATAATACTAATTAAATTTGTTAATTGTACATCATACAACCAAATTAAACATCAGAAGTAATGGGAAAAACAAATCATCAAAAATGAAAACTCATACATGCAACGAAAAGACCAAGTCAATCTTCTTCGAATTAAAAACTTCGTGTTGACGGGTCAATTCGTGTTAAACGGGTTTAACCCGAACACAACCCATTAACACTTCGTGTTAGCGGGTCGTGTCATATGGGGGTCGTGTCAAAAAATTAGTCAACCCAAACCCATTTATTCGTATCGTGTTTCGTATTGGGTTATCGTGTCGTATAAAAAATTGCCACTCCTAGTATAGATCCTTGACCTTGAGCTAGAAGTAATTGTCCAATGTTCCCATTGTCTTTTTTCACACATATTTTCATGTGATTATGCATGTTATCAGTCCCATGAGTAGGCTTGCACACACACACATATATATATATATTTGGCACTATAGCTGCTATTACATGCAATATGTCTCTTGTTATCTGGATATTTTTTTTTATCTAATTTTGTATAGCATTTTCAAACTAATGAAGTCTTTTGTGGCTTATGATTAGATTTACCTTTTTTTGTAGTTATACCAGTTGATGTATGTGCTGTTGCACTTTGCTTTTGGATTGACATTCAAATTGTTGCGCTTTTTAGGCGGTCATCTTCTGATTTCATCCTTTCTATTTTTATACATTAACTTCTATTTTGTGCGGGGATGTATTTTTTATTTTGTTTTGAATTAGTATATAAACATCGTTGTTTATCAATTAGTTTGTTTCCTTGTTTGTGTGATATATTTCTCGCTTAAGGTTTCTGAGCCGGTCTTCATTAAATGTTTGGATGGGAGACCATGTGAACACATAACCTATGACTATAGTAATTAGAACTAGACCGGACATCAACCCGACAGAGAAATTGGATCAATGAGTTACTAGTCCAAGCATCAGAACAATTGGTCGAACTGATTGTAAAATAAAAAATTAACATAATAATAAAATATAATAATTAAGCTATAAAATATGATATTTATAATAATTCCATGCTTTATACATAGGAGAGAGAAGAATACTTGTGCAAGATATAATGTCCAACTTTAAAGCTCCAATTGTCCATCTAGCAGTTCAGTGTTCTCAGCAATTTGAGAATGCACATAATCACCATAGTTCTTGACCATTGTCTCCAGAATCTAATTAATATACAAGGGAAATAATTAGTGGTCCGTTAGGAAAATACTTACAGAACCTCCAAACTAGAATTAACTTAAAGCATGGGATACTAGTACAAAAAAAGTTTTAGAAAACCAATTATTTAAATCTCATGCAAGACCTTTATACGGTCAAGGGAAGCAGTTGAACTTTAGGGTTTTTATGCTGCAACCTTTCCTTCAAAGATTTGACAACATCTTTGGCTAGCTTGAGCAATTTAGCACAATATCGTTAACAATTTATCACAATATTTACTCTATAAACATAGTATAAAAACTAAAATTCAAAAAAAAATTTGATGTAGCACGGTAAGGACTAGAAATTACATAATAGAAAAAGAAGAAGAAAGAAGAGGGGGTGGAAGGGGTATACCTCATCCTCGCAAGGAATCAGTCAAGAAACATACAAAATTCTCCACGGAGAAACATTTTTTATTATATCATTCTCTAATAAAAATAGTTGGGATTACACCACTATTTATAGGCCAAGTCCCCTACTAAAATAAAAACTACTTTCTTACTAAAATACTAAAAGAGTTCCATAATCAAACTCTCAAATCCCTATCCTATTAAAACTCTATAATAATTTCCTAATAAAATTTTAATTACTACTCCTAGTCAAACAAATACTCATAAATCAAATAATACTAGTAATAAAACTACGAATTATACTTCCCTTTGGACAAAAAATTCTCAGTATTTCGCCTAGGCTTTCAAAGTCGATTGTGTTGGTTCAACCAATCAATTGTTGTACCATCAATTCTCCCCCTCTGAAAAGAACTCGACTCCGACGAGTAAGGAGAAAGGTCCAGAATAACATTTGATGGAGAAGCTCTCTGAATCAATAACGAACTCTTTTTCAATTGTAGTGTTAGCGCATCAGTAGCATAAGTAAGAGTTTACTTCTTTCTTTCAATTGCAAAAGAATAAGTATTAGCACGACTTGCATGTTGTGCTTCACGATCCCATATCCAAGTGCACCCTAAAAGTATATGACAAAGCTTGAAAGGCAGCACATCACACATAACGGTCTCCTTAAGACTTCTAATGGTGAATGTAACTTGACATTTCTTATCAATTTTCAGCTTAGTATTTGTAATTCATGCTACATGATATGGTTCTAGATGTGGTTCAACTTTCAAATTTAGTTTCTTCATGACCTCTTCTGATGTCAAATTTGTGCAACTCTCTGTGTCAATCACTAACAAATATATTTGTCCTTCATAACAAATTCTTGTCTGAAAGATTTTTTCTCGATGAATAAATTCACCATTAACAACTTCTTTATTAGCAATACATAGAGAACAGATAACACCCACAAAATGATCATCATCCAAATCATCAAAATTAACCTCATCCACATCAAGAGGTTTTACAATCTATGTTTCAAATTTTGGCTCATTAGAATTATTATGCACCTTGGAATTTTTTTTTTCAACCACAACAACAGATTTTGAAAGGCATTGAAAAAAGAGAGGACTAAAACAATGACAATTAAAACACCTCGTCTTAGAATTGGTACTCCATTGAGAAGAAGAATTAACACTAGTCCGAGATGATTTATTTGGAGTATAAGTATTCTCTTGGGGTTTATTGGTGGACTTACCTTGACTTGCATTTATGACAGTTCTCTCGATTCGGGTTGGAGGTGCCATAGAAGATCCCATATAAGATCTCTTTTTCAACTCATCTTTCATCTGATTGGCAACCTGAACTTCATCCGTCATGGTTTAAAGTCTACTTGTAGCTAAACCCGTAGAAATTTGAGAATTAATTCCTTGCCTATACATGACAATCATCACATCCTCAACCCATGAGAATTCTGATCGGGTGGCCAAGTTGTTGAACTTTTCGGTATATTCCTCGACAGACATGCTTCCCTAATTTAACTATGTGAACTGTAGATGAGCTCGTTGCTTATCAGGTGCAAAGTATCGGGTCATAGCAGTCTTCGTATCATCCTATGATCTATGAAAGTGAGTTTGATGGTATTTTAGCCACCAAAGTCTTGCTATACCCTTCAATTTTGATACTGTAAAGAATATTTTCTTTTCATCAGTTAAACGATGTCATGCAACCAATCAAGGAATATCTCGGGATTATTGTTCTCGTGAAAATCTCCAACCTCTAATTTAACCCCGTTCTTAAAATCAAATAATCTTGGGTCTTCTCGAACTGGGCCTTGTGGTGGAGGGACTTGTGCGAGCATTGGTTGTTGATTGATAACCGATGAGGAGGAATCGTTATTTGCATGCATCTCCCCTCCTTTACCCTTTTTATCTAGGACAATGGCCATTAAGGCTTTCATATTTTCTTTTATTGATTCAATAAATGCTCAGAGAGAATCAATTGATCCTTGGAGCGAATCTAATCGTGAATCATGTGTTCAACTCTAGCACTTAATTCGGCATTGGTCACCATCTTGATTGGGGTAGAATTTAGAGAATTTTTCTGAAAATTTTTGGGGTTAATTTGTAATTTTTCAAAATTTAGGGACCAAATTGTAATTTCAGAAATTTTTGGGCCAAAGNAATTCGGCATTGGTCACCATCTTGATTGGAGTAGAATTTAGAGAATTTTTCTGAAAATTTTTGGGGTTAATTTGTAATTTTCAAAATTTAGGGACCAAATTGTAATTTCAGAAATTTTTGGGCCGTGTAATTTATGAAACTTTTGGGGGTG
Organism: Ilex paraguariensis; assembly: GCA_963454935.2. Lineage (NCBI taxonomy): Eukaryota > Viridiplantae > Streptophyta > Magnoliopsida > Aquifoliales > Aquifoliaceae > Ilex > Ilex paraguariensis. The sequence continues at coordinate 151,855 of CAUOFW020001959.1, forward strand.
AAACTATAATTTTAGAAACTCCAGGAGTCAAGTATATAATTTTGAAAACACTTTGGATGTTTGTGTAATTTGGTGGGGTTGGGTACTGGCTTTGGTGTTAGGGGGGGCAGTGTGTATATTTATTTATTTATTTTTTTTTTGGGTTGAACTTGGTTTGGGTTATATATGTTTTTTTGGGTTGGACAGTATGTGGGATGTGGGCCAGTATAAAATTCTTTTGAATGAAAGACGGGTTGGGTTTTTTTTTTTTTTGGATTTAGGCTTTGGTTAAACTTGCCTTTTTCCTCTAAATTTTGGATTGCTGTTTTTAACCCTAGCAGCAGCTTATGCAGAGGTCACAGGCAGCAGCAACCAATGACAACCACTTGTTGAATGAACTATTGAAGGTGGGCAATGACTTGTTGAAATTGATGGTGGGTAATGATGCTATTGAACAGTAACAGGAAGCAATGAAGATATTGGAGCAACAAACAGAAAAAAGATTTGGATCGAGATTTTGCTCTAATACCAAAGTGATGTAGGACGGAAAAGACTAGAAATCACAGAATAGAAAGAGAAGAAGAAAGAAGAGGGGGGTGGAAGGGGTTTACCTCATCATCGCAAGGAATTGATCAAGAAATACACAAAATTCTCCACAGAGAAACATTGTGTATTATATCACTCTCTCTAATAAAAATAGTTGGGATTACACCATTATTTATTGGTCAAGTCCCCTACTAAAATAAAAATTACTTTCCTACTAAAATAGTAAAAGAGTTTCATAATCAAACTCGCAAATCCCTATCCTATTAAAAATTCTATAATAATTTCCTAATCAAATTTTAATTATTACTCCTAGTCAAACAAATACTCATAAATCAAAAAATAATAATAATAAAACTATTAATTTACACTTCCAAAAATTCCTAGTCTTTCGCCTAAGCTTCCAAAGTCGATTGTATTGGTCCAACCAATCAATGGATGTGCCATCAGAATTACAATCAAATGAATATTAACAATCAATTAAAAGCCTGCAAGAAATTTCACCATGTGTGGCATTTGCAACTTGTGAGACTGAGAGAGAGAGAGAGAGAGAGAGAGGGATCAATTGGAGAGAGTTGGTATCGTCAGTGGCTTATTACAGGGTTTGGGCATGGGGAGTCGCCATCAAACTAAAGGTTCAGAGAGAGAGAGAGAGAGGACTTACAGAGTTACACAGCAGCAGGGTGAAAGAGATCACATCTGAAATTTGTTTGGAGAAGACAATCGATCTGGGGCAAAATTGCCCAAAAATCAGATTTTATACGTATTAGATTCGAACCACCGGATTTTATTAAACTGTCCGGTCCACTGTTTTTTATGAAAACCGGCTGGTTTTCATGATCCGTTAACAGTTTGTTAGTTGCACATGAAATCTAATAGCTGAACCGGACCGGTTTAGGGTCCGGTTTACTGGTGGACCAGTCAGTTTAGTCCTGTTCTGATAACAATACCAATGACTATTTTTAGAGGCTGTTAACTTTTAATTTTCCTGTTCAGATATTAAGTTTGAAAATTGCTGTCACAGCTGTCTCTATTCATGGTTTTACATGCAGAGGACTCTGGAGTTTGCATTCACGTTAGCCAACTCTTTTGCTGCAGTTTTCTCGTGTTTTTTTCGNCATTATTTATTGGTCAAGTCCCCTACTAAAATAAAAATTACTTTCCTACTAAAATAGTAAAAGAGTTTCATAATCAAACTCGCAAATCCCTATCCTATTAAAAATTCTATAATAATTTCCTAATCAAATTTTAATTATTACTCTTAGTCAAACAAATACTCATAAATCAAAAAATAATAATAATAAAACTATTAATTTACACTTCCAAAAATTCCTAGTCTTTCGCCTAGGCTTCCAAAGTCGATTGTATTGGTCCAACCAATCAATGGATGTGCCATCAGAATTACAATCAAATGAATATTAACAATCAATTAAAAGCCTGCAAGAAATTTCACCATGTGTGGCATTTGCAACTTGTGAGACTGAGAGAGAGAGAGAGAGAGAGAGAGGGATCAATTGGAGAGAGTTGGTATCGTCAGTGGCTTATTACAGGGTTTGGGCATGGGGAGTCGCCATCAAACTAAAGGTTCAGAGAGAGAGAGAGAGAGGACTTACAGAGTTACACAGCAGCAGGGTGAAAGAGATCACATCTGAAATTTGTTTGGAGAAGACAATCGATCTGGGGCAAAATTGCCCAAAAATCAGATTTTATACGTATTAGATTCGAACCACCGGATTTTATTAAACTGTCCGGTCCACTGTTTTTTATGAAAACCGGCTGGTTTTCATGATCCGTTAACAGTTTGTTAGTTGCACATGAAATCTAATAGCTGAACCGGACCGGTTTAGGGTCCGGTTTACTGGTGGACCAGTCAGTTTAGTCCTGTTCTGATAACAATACCAATGACTATTTTTAGAGGCTGTTAACTTTTAATTTTCCTGTTCAGATATTAAGTTTGAAAATTGCTGTCACAGCTGTCTCTATTCATGGTTTTACATGCAGAGGACTCTGGAGTTTGCATTCACGTTAGCCAACTCTTTTGCTGCAGTTTTCTCGTGTTTTTTTCGCTTATATTTCAACTTTCTGTTTCGTTGGCACAATATCTAGTGAATTATCTGTTACAGGTGTATGATTATATATATTTGTATGTTGAGAATTGTAAGGCATACTGATTTCAAAGATGTACTTTTGCTCCTTTCTTAGTGGAATATAATAAAGATTATTTGAAAAAATTTCAACTGAAATTTCATGATATACTTTTGGTTGTGATACTTTTTGTGTGTGTAGGACTAGTTTCATGACATAGTGAAAATTGAAGCCATGTCAGTTTTCAATGTCATACTTCTGCGTCATTCTTTGTGGAGTAGGGGAAAGGTTTATGAATACCAGTACCACTGAATTTGACTTTGTGCCGTCAAATGCTGATTACTATTTTCTCTGTAATGAGATCAAAATATTGATTCATAAGTAGTTAATAAACACAGTTTTTGGGAAAAAAAAAATAGGGATGAGGGGGAGTTACCAGCCTGGGGCGTCATCACCTTGATGCATAGAACTATACTGATTTATAGTTATTTTAATTTGTTTTGGAGTATTTGCTTCTGCCTTACATTCTAAAGGATGAGAGACATCGAAGTTGGAGAGAACAAAATAGAATTGTTTTATTTCTATAGCTAGTGTAATTTATTCCTCATTGTAGTAGGATATTACCAACCTTAAGGCAACATCAACCAAACTTCTAGCACTTCAGTGGATGTCGGCATAATATCATTTTCTTGTAGCAAGTGGTTGGAGGGAAATCATCTCCTATAAGGAATATAGTGTCCAGCTCCCGAGTCATTTGAACACGAATAGATGCTGGCATGCTTGCATCCCTTATGCTTTGCCAGCTCCCCTTATGCTTAGATTTGATGGTAATTTTTCCTGTAGAGTTATGAAAAACCTTCCTCCTTATGATGCAATTTGTTCTCTTTTGAATAGAGCATTGGCTATTCATGAAATTTTTTCTTGTATTTTTTGCCAGCACTCACTGTCTCTACATCGTTAAAAAATTTTGGCTTTGCAGTTGGAATGCCACCTATGATAGTTTGCTTGGGAGCAACAAGCCATTCCCCAAGCCTATCCCTCTATCTGTAAGACTCTGACCTAGAGATGTGGTTCTTTGTCAGCTTAATACTTTGTATTTGCTGTACCTAATTGCTCTCTTGTATTTTCAAAACTAACAGGAAATGGTAGATTTTCTTGTGGACATCTGGGAGCAGGAAGGAATGTATGATTGAGAAAGGGGAAGCTTGAGATTTTGATAGTTGGTGGAATGTTAGAACGTCCCTGGGCTGTTGTAGAACTCAATTGCTTCATAACAAATAGGAGGTCAGACAGAAGTTGCCCGGTAAATTAACCGTAACGTCTAGTTCACCTTTGCTGGAATTTTCATCTGTCACATTTTTAGGCATGATCTTGTACTTCAATTAATCCAATTTTATAAAAGCTAGCTGCTTCTGCTGTTCTAGTCAGTGGATTTCAAATGTCTACTAGACTAATATGCACTGAAAATGTACCAGTATTAATGTGGTTATTGTCTTTTCGATTGCCGTCTTCACCAAAGTTTAATGTGCCAGTATTAATGTAGCCCCTTCAAATTTTGGATGTGGTGGATTTGGCTCAAGGGACTTTTATTGAAACCTGGATTGGACAGTAATCTATTAAGTGGTAACGGAGATGGGATGAGATGAGACGAAACATCCTGAGTTTGAGTCTTGATAATTCTTTGGGATTAGATCTGAGAGATTTATCCCTCATAAATATTTTAGTTCAGGTGTGGATGACCTGTTTTTGATCAGACCGAGGAGGGGATTAGTCGAAGTGTGCATAAATTGATCTAGATGTTCCTGATCATTGAATAAAAAAAATTAAAAATAAAAAGTAATCAATTATACTAAATGCAGTGGTTCTAAACTCTTATGGTCCGTTGTTAGGATGGATGGAGATGAAAAGTGGGAGCGATACATTTTTTATCTTTCAAGAGAGAAATCATTCTTTTTCTTTTCGTGTTTTGGTAAGAGGAATGAAAAATAGGACGGATTGGTTTTTGGGGTAATTTCAATTACATTTCTTTTAGTTTATCGTATCTTTAAGGACATCATTTCTATTATCTAAAATATCACTCATACCGTTTTTAATTTATATATAAACATCATTGACTTCCATTGCCATTAAATTGTCATTTCTAACAAAAAAAATCATTTAAAATATTAAAATTACTCTTATATAAATTTTAAACAATCTTTCTATATAAAATTTGATTAAAATTTAGGTCGATTAAAATTTTTTTTTTTTACATGTTAAAATTTAAGCGAATTTTAAANACTGAAAATGTACCAGTATTAATGTGGTTATTGTCTTTTCGATTGCCGTTTTCACCAAAGTTTAATGTGCCAGTATTAATGTAGCCCCTTCAAATTTTGGATGTGGTGGATTTGGCTCAAGGGACTTTTATTGAAACCTGGATTGGACAGTAATCTATTAAGGTGTAACGGAGATGGGATGAGATGAGACGAAACATCCTGAGTTTGAGTCTTGATAATTCTTTGGAATTAGATCCGAGAGATTTATCCCTCATAAATATTTTAGTTCAGGTGTGGATGACCTGTTTTTGATCAGACCGAGGAGGGGATTAGTCGAAGTGTGCATAAATTGATCTAGATGTTCCTGATCATTGAATAAAAAAAATTAAAAATAAAAAGTAATCAATTATACTAAATGCAGTGGTTCTAAACTCTTATGGTCCGTTGTTAGGATGGATGGAGATGAAAAGTGGGAGCGATACATTTTTTATCTTTCAAGAGAGAAATCATTCTTTTTCTTTTCGTGTTTTGGTAAGAGGAATGAAAAATAGGACGGATTGGTTTTTGGGGTAATTTCAATTACATTTCTTTTAGTTTATCGTATCTTTAAGGACATCATTTCTATTATCTAAAATATCACTCATACCGTTTTTAATTTATATATAAACATCATTGACTTCCATTGCCATTAAATTGTCATTTCTAACAAAAAAAATCATCTAAAATATCAAAATTACTCTTATATAAATTTTAAACAATCTTTCTATATAAAATTTGATTAAAATTTGGGTCGATTAAAATTTATTTTTTTACATGTTAAAATTTAAGCGAATTTTATATATTAAAATTTGAGCCGAGTTAAATTCAATTCAAGTTGATTAAGTTTTATTTTTTTAAGTATTGAAATTTGAGCATATTAAAATTTTTTTCAACGTATTTAAATTTAAGTCGATTTGAGTTCTACCCAAGTTTGTCAGTGTTAATTAAAATTTTATTTGAGTTGATTAACATTTATATTTTTTATTATTAAAATTTGAGTTGGCTCGAATCAAATTTTAGTCAATTGAAATTGAGTTTTAATCGGTTTGAATTTTAATATATAAAAAATTAAAAAAAAAAATAGAGGGGGTCTCATTGAAGATATGCCTATCTAGAAGGGGAATTGATAAAAAAATTTCTAAAATATATCATGAGCAATTTAATAAAATTATATTATAATTAACACTTTTAATCTGATAGGGATGTCAGCGAAAATTCAAAAAATTGAGGGGCATCCTTGAATATATTGTAAACTAAAAGAGGTGTGACTAAAATTTTTCCTTGATTTTTTTGTGCTTTGTAAGGTGGAAAATTTTTTTTTTTTTTGAAAAAAAAATTTAAATACATATTTTACCATTATATATATATATAGACAAATAATATACATTTCAACATATATAATTAACTTTTCATCTATTTTTTCTCTTAATTTTGGAGAAATTAATTTTGATGAGTTAAGAAAAAAGTTTATTTATTTACTTGTTTATCTGTTCTATTNAAAATAGGACGGATTGGTTTTTGGGGTAATTTCAATTACATTTCTTTTAGTTTATCATATCTTTAAAGACATCATTTTTATTATCTAAAATATCACTCATACCGTTTTTAATTTATATATAAACATCATTGACTTCCATTGCCATTAAATCGTCATTTCTAACAAAAAAAATCATCTAAAATATCAAAATTACTCTTATATAAATTTCAAACAATCTTTCCATATAAAATTTGATTAAAATTTGGGTCGATTAAAATTTATTTTTTTACATGTTAAAATTTAAGCGAATTTTATATATTAAAATTTGAGCCGAGTTAAATTCAATTCAAGTTGATTAAGTTTTATTTTTTTAAGTATTGAAATTTGAGCATATTAAAATTTTTTTCAACGTATTTAAATTTAAGTCGATTTGAGTTCTACCCAAGTTTGTCAGTGTTAATTAAAATTTTATTTGAGTTGATTAACATTTATATTTTTTATTATTAAAATTTGAGTTGGCTCGAATCAAATTTTAGTCAACTGAAATTGAGTTTTAATCGGTTTGAATTTTAATATATAAAAAATTAAAAAAAAAATAGAGGGGGTCTCATTGAAGATATGTCTATCTAGAAGGGGTATTGATAAAAATTTTTCTAAAATATATCATGAGCAATTTAATAAAATTATATTATAATTAACACTTTTAATCTGATAGGGATGTCAGCGAAAATTCAAAAAATTGAGGGGCATCCTTGAATATATTGTAAACTAAAAGAGGTGTGACTAAAATTTTTCCTTGATTTTTTTGTGCTTTGTAAGGTGGAAAATTTTTTTTTTTTTTGAAAAAAAAATTTAAATACATATTTTACCATTATATATATATATAGACAAATAATATACATTTCAACATATATAATTAACTTTTCATCTATTTTTTCTCTTAATTTTGGAGAAATTAATTTTGATGAGTTAAGAAGAAAGTTTATTTATTTACTTTTTTATCTGTTCTATNTCCATATAAAATTTGATTAAAATTTGGGTCGATTAAAATTTATTTTTTTACATGTTAAAATTTAAGCGAATTTTATATATTAAAATTTGAGCCGAGTTAAATTCAATTCAAGTTGATTAAGTTTTATTTTTTTAAGTATTGAAATTTGAGCATATTAAAATTTTTTTCAACGTATTTAAATTTAAGTCGATTTGAGTTCTACCCAAGTTTGTCAGTGTTAATTAAAATTTTATTTGAGTTGATTAACATTTATATTTTTTATTATTAAAATTTGAGTTGGCTCGAATCAAATTTTAGTCAACTGAAATTGAGTTTTAATCGGTTTGAATTTTAATATATAAAAAATTAAAAAAAAAATAGAGGGGGTCTCATTGAAGATATGTCTATCTAGAAGGGGTATTGATAAAAATTTTTCTAAAATATATCATGAGCAATTTAATAAAATTATATTATAATTAACACTTTTAATCTGATAGGGATGTCAGCGAAAATTCAAAAAATTGAGGGGCATCCTTGAATATATTGTAAACTAAAAGAGGTGTGACTAAAATTTTTCCTTGATTTTTTTGTGCTTTGTAAGGTGGAAAATTTTTTTTTTTTTTGAAAAAAAAATTTAAATACATATTTTACCATTATATATATATATAGACAAATAATATACATTTCAACATATATAATTAACTTTTCATCTATTTTTTCTCTTAATTTTGGAGAAATTAATTTTGATGAGTTAAGAAAAAAGTTTATTTATTTACTTGTTTATCTGTTCTATTTTTCTTCATGACCAAATATAATGTTTTATCTATCTGTCAAATTTTTTATCTTTTTATTTTTTCATCGTACCAAACAAAACATTAGGCACATGAATTCGATTCAGCCACTCGATAACATGAGAAAATCAAGCTTAAGATCGATAATTAACTACATGTGCTGGTGGGTTCAATGTCACCTTAATTTTAAATTCATGTACCATTATTCTTATGATCACCGAGGATTGCTCTTATAATAAAGGAGGAGGACAAATTTTGGAGTTGGTAATTTTATGTCCAACAGCAACAGCAGGAATCGTAACATGGATATTTTAATTTTTTTTTTTTGTTGAGAAAATAAAAGGGGCGGAAAGAAAGGGTGTTCAACGACCACCACCATAGCCCTTGCCAGTAAAATTATAATATCCTTGACACGCCTGAAATATTTTTGGAGACTACACTTAANACAGCAACAGCAGGAATCGTAACATGGATATTTTAATTTTTTTTTTTTGTTGAGAAAATAAAAGGGGCGGAAAGAAAGGGCGTTCAACGACCACCTCCATTGCCATTGCCAGTAAAATTATAAGATCCCTGACACGCCTGAAATATTTTTGGAGACTACACTTAAACTAAGGCTAGCATAGCCACTAAATGGGACTCAAATTCTCAACCTGAAAGGGAGGAGTTAGACCGATACCCACCAGACCAATCTCCTGATATGCGGATATCTTAATTGGGAAGAGGCCAAAAGTGTAAGTACGTGGCATCAGATTCATTTCCGACTTGAACACTCTTGGAACTCAATGGCGCCTTTGAGAAGGAACGAGCCAGAAACATCTCCTTCTCTNTAATTGGGAAGAGGCCAAAAGTGTAAGTACGTGGCATCAGATTCATTTCCGACTTGCACACTCTTGGAACTCAATGGCACCTTTGAGAAGGAACGAGCCAGAAACATCTCCTTCTCTTCGGATTACACATTAGCCATGTGCCACCCACTCCTCCTAGAACCTACGTCTCCTCTCCTCATAGAGATGTTCTCAAACCTCCTCCTCCTCTCTATTAATCTCTTTAAATTCAATCATAATAAACTTTGTAATTTCGTTAAAGCATCAACAATCGCCACATTCAAAGCAGTTTCTTCTTTGTCGTATTGTCGCCATTAACACCAGAGGACATAAAAGCCTAGCAATGGCTTTGACGCGTATGGCTTTGAAGAATCTGACACAGAGGGTGGTCTGTCCCTCTTCTTCTTCTTCTTCTTCTTCTTTCTTGTGTCAGAGTACTACTGAGAAGGCTCTCGGCAGTGTGCAGAAACAGCGATGGACTTCTGAACTTCTGAAGAGGGTTTCGACCGCAGCTGGTGATGATGAAGAGAAACCAGAGGGCCGAGAGGTCGCTGTGTCTGAGCCTGAGCGTGGTAAGAGATTCAAGCTCTTCCCGAGGAAGAAATGTAGGAGGGGTCTGTGGAGGAAGAACGATCGTGACTTTGCTCCTGCTCTCTGGGGTACATGATCTCATCTCTCTCACTCTCTTGAGTCTTGATACTTAGCCATGCATAAAAGTACAAAGATTATCCTGTACGCAATATATACACCAGTGTTCGTAGTAATTAGTAGGTGTTTAAGACTTGTAACAGGTGATTTTGCCAATTGGCCTAGATACTTTCAAGTGACTTTTAGACATCAAAGATAAAAACCATTACAGGATTTCGAGGAGGAAGTTTTGAAAATTCAGAGTTAATTACACTTGGTTTCTTTTAAGTTTGAATCAATTCTCACTTGAGTTTTAAGTCTTCTCATTTTTGGCAGTTTAGTTCTCAACTTTCATGCTGTGTAAGTTCTATCTAATTTCCTGGGCAATGATTGTTAATTCAAGTTTTGAACTAAAACTGATTTATCAAATGGAACCTAGCTCTCCTTCTATTCATTTGCTTTTATTTATCATTCACTATTATGGAGAATACAAGAGAGATGCTCATGATACCTTGTTGTCATGAGTTGGCCATTGGTGCTGCTCCATATATTGTCATTGAGTAATACTATTGGGGCATAAAACTCACTGAGTTTGCGTCGCATCATGTCGGGGTATTGAGATATCACCCAAGTCTTAAACATGTTTGAGTAATGAAAATAACCTCAGCTACGTACAGCTGATCAGGCCAGGCCAACAATGGTAGACTCCTGGTTGCCCTTGCCAGTTGGACTAGATTGATGTAATCATGATGAGAACTAAGATTAGACAAACTCATCATCATTCTTTCTTCAGAATTCTTTCCCTCAGGGCTTGGAAATGCACTTATGCAAGCAACAGAGAACATGAACAAACTGTTCGATAGTTTGGCGCCTTCACAGCTCCTGGGTAGGTTCAAAAAGAAGGATGATCACTACAAACTAAGGTTTGAAGTGCCAGGAGTAAGCAAAGAGGATTTGAAGATCACTGTTGAAGATGGGATTTTGCAAATAGAAGCAGAGCACAAGGAAGAGGATGAAGGTTCATCATCTGATGATGATGAATCCTGGTGGTCGTCCATCTACGGGGACTACCACACCAGTCTTCTGCTGCCGGACGACGCAAAAGTCGACGAGATCAAGGCGGAGTTGAAGGATGGTGTGCTGTATGTGATCATACCTAGGACTGAGAATCCGAAGAAAGATGTGAAGGAAATTCCAGTTCTCTGATGTTTGTTTGTCTTGGTGCTTGTGATTTTGTCTTTGTGTGTGCCTGAACTCTGTGGTGCAGGCTTTTCTTTTTGTGTGTTGAAATGTAAATAAGTTTGTGAACANAGGAAATTCCAGTTCTCTGATGTTTGTTTGTCTTGGTGCTTGTGATTTTGTCTTTGAGTGTGCCTGAACTCTGTGGTGCAGGCTTTTCTTTTTGTGTGTTGAAATGTAAATAAGTTTGTGAACATTGGGTGTTTGATAAAATTGGAACTTGAAATCTGATAATTTGTCATATTATAGTTTATATTTAACAAACATCATAATAAAATTAATTCAAGTTAAATTAATTACTTAAAGCTGTCAATTATCATAAATTTTAAAAATTACAGGTAAAATACAAATTAAGAGTTTAGTTATCTTACAATTTGTTTACGTAAATTAAGCATAAAAATTTGATCAGTTTGTGTTCTTCCTCATTTAGTTTCCAAGCTAGTTGAAATATGCAAATCTTGATGGGGATTGTCTTAAGCAACATTGATATTACTCTAAGGAGCACGGATACGAACACGGAGATACGACAAAATCTCAAAATGTAGGATACAAGTACGACGATGATACAGCTAATTAAAATAATTATATATATTTTTATATATATAACAACAACATTAATAATAACAAACAAGACATAGCAAATATTACTTAAATTGAAATAGATCAAAATTCAAAAAATATATATAATTTTCAAAACTAGCAGACAACAACACACTAGCACATAAGGCAACAACACAGATGACCGAAAAAAAGCTAGGTAGGAAAGCACAACAAAAAAAGAGAAGATAGAAGCACAACAAACAAGAGAAGACCAACGGGCAGCAAACAACACAACAACGAAAGGCAGCAAGCTAGAAAAACAATTTTCAATATTTAAAACCAGTTGGCAGCAGCACACTAGTACAGAAAGGCAACAACACAGATGACCAAGACCAAAAAAAAATGCCGAAGGCAGCAAGCAACACAACACCGGACCCAAAAAAAATCCCCAATTAAATTAACCTAATCAAATTTTTTGAAAGTCCACACTCCACATAGACCAGAAAGTGAAGAGATAAAAACAACAGTAGATCAGTAGATCTGAAAAAAAAATAGAAGCAAGAAGAAGATCGCAGTCACAGATCGCAGTCACATATCGCAATCGCAGGTGAGTCGCCCTTCCTCTTCCCTCTCCTTCTTCTTCTCCTCCTCCTCTGGTCTTCTCGAGCTGCTCCTCTTCTCTTCTCTCCTCTCTCTCTCTCTCTCTCTCTCACACACCGAATGTCGATTGGAGTCGGTTCACAGATCAACGACGCTTTAGTTTTTTCTTTTTCAAGCCAAAACGACATAGCTTTGACCTTTTTTTTTTTTCGTTTTGACCTCCCTAAGTTTTTAAAATAACAAAAGTACCCTGTCATATCCCCCACATATCCGACCAAAAAAAATGACAGTCACTGTTTAGAACACTTCTACAAGTGTCAGACACGTATCCATGTCAAACACGTGTCCGACACTGCCACGACGACCCCCCGACGAGTATCCGTGCTTCCTAGTTTATATTTAACAAACATCATAATAAAATTAATTTAAGTTAAATTAATTACTTAAAGCTGTCAACTATCATAAATTTTAAAAATTACAGGTAAAATACAAATTAAGAGTTTAGTTATCTTGCAATTTGTTTACATAAATTGAACATAAAAATTTGATCAGTTTGTGTTCTTCCTCATTTAGCTTCCAAGCTAGTTGAAGTATGCAAATCTTGATGGGGATTGCCATAAGCAACATTGATATTACTAAACTAGTCCAAAAAAAATATTTGTGATACGGGTTCGTCGGATAAAATTGTGTATGGGTTTGTCAGATAAAATTGTGTATGCTTACACAAGCAATTACAATATTTTTTTATATAGTAAAAGAATATGATGCTATCTTTTTTTAGTATCGGAAAACGAGTTTTCAATATTGTAAAAATACGTTCAATCACATTTCTTAACTTAGCATGTGCTTGGTTAAATAATTCTTCTTTTATTCTTGGATGAAGATTTTGAAAATTATACAACAAATATTGCAAATTACGATAAGGTGACATAAATTCACAGATATGTGTATATGTAGCATCACATAAAAATTAATTATTTGCACAACAAATATAAAATAAATTATCTACATAAATATTTTGTAACATTAATTAAATATTTTCATCTAACCTGAAAAAAGAATTAAAAAATTATTAGTTGGATCACTCATAGTTTCTTTTATAACTCTTGAATCATATGTTACTCTTTCCCAACTTGTCCACACAAATGTGAACACAAAGTCAAAATTACATACAATAAGTACATTTTGCAAACATTTTCCTTTGCCTCTTTCCCAGTATGAAACTTGTTCGTCTGGTGGTATAACAAAATAAATAAGAGTTCCATCAAGTGCACTCACCGCAACCTTTCAAAAATAAATATGTTAATATAAATGTGAGAATTTAAAAAAGATATAGATCATTACATATCCTATGAAGTTAAAATAAAACAAAACAATACCTTAAATATTCCTCTAAGCCTATGGTGATGACTTATGTGATTGATTGAATTCGTAGGTAAATTGGAAATTGTTGGGACAATCATCTCTTTTGGAAAATGGGGAATAACGTATAATACTTCATGGAAGTACTAATGTATTATTTGTGTTGAATGATTGAGTTTTTGTTTCAAAATATGATTTCTTATGTTATGACTCAATGTTATGAGAAACATTGTCATCTTCTCTTCTGTGGATACATAACCACTATCTTCAATCCACCCTCTATTTTGAAAGTGACCACACAAACTTATAAAAGTATATTTTTTCATCCTTAACATCTCTTGATAACGAATTGGATTTTCATCAAGTATTTCATTTAGATATTCAGACCCACGAAGCATATCATTAGTGTATGGTAGGGATGGCAGTGGACCGGGTAAAAATGGATATTCGTTCAAACCCGTCCCGTTTGGACCGGGGATAGACTATACGTATTAGACGGTGGACGTATACGAAAATACTCGTATAAACCCGTGCGGAGATGAAGGCGGGGATGAACTGACAGTTACCCCCACCCCGCTTTACCCATTATTATTATTATTATTATTTTATATGTATATATACATGTTGCTGTGAATACAAATCTACATATTATTGAATAATTTGTTTTTTTGAAATTTTTTTTTTTCATATTTTTGGCTTGTAAAAATGTAGATCTTTGTGTCTTTTATTTTTATTTTTTATGTTGGACTTTACTATGTTACATTATGTTTTGATGGATTTACATGAGAGACAAACTTTTAATTATATTATGTTGGATTATGTTACAGATGACAAAATTTTTAATTATATTATGATATTCTATAATTATGTTGGATTATTTAGAATGTTAGATTGATTTAGAATTTTAGATTGATTTAGAATTTTAGATTATGTTGGTTTGGCCTTGGGTAGGGCAAGGTGGACGGGGACGGGAGCGAGGGTGGAGGCGGGGATTACAAAGTTACCCACAGATGGGAATAGAGATGAAAATTATACCCGTTAATGGGGATGAACGAAGTTTTTTTAAGCGAGTACAGGGATGGAGGCTACACCCCCCGCCCTCGTTTCGATACACTACCATCCCTAGTGTTTGGCCTCCCACGTTTTTTCCTCAATATTTTGAATATCAAATAAGTTACAACAACCTTCAATGCACGTTTTTGTTTTTCAGACAACATACTGTTGAACAATATTAATAAAATCCAATTAGTCTAACGTAAGACAATTTATTTATGTATGTCAATTTCCAAAATAATTAACATTCAAAAATACTATAGATAATAATACCATCAATACATGATATACTTGTTGAAATATAAGTAATACTATCAAATATGATAAAAAAAAAAATTAAATTTAAACAATCTTTCACATTCATAATACTTCTAACTTGTTCCTCTAAAAAAAATGTACTCCTAACTTTGTGTAATTTCTAAAATTCAAAGCAACTTTAGTTTCTTGCTATTCATTTCTATTCATGTCTTTCTAACTATTTCTAATTTTTGACGTAATGACATGCACTACTATCTGTGTGCTTTATTCTCACAAAAAACACTACACGCAACAGAATATAATGGGTCACTCATTTCAAAAAGCTGCATCTCATCCAAAATATGATTGCATTTTTCTATACTTGGTCTGTCAGTATTTTGTAATGTTTTAAGAGTTTCAAATAGTTGTTCATCAAGGTCACCATGTTTGCTTTTTCTTTTGACGTTTATTGTCGTGTTTTGTCACATCATTTGGTGAAGAAGATGTCTTAATAGATTCAAAGTCAAGATTAATCGGTGTTTGTGACTGAGAGCCGACCACATCCATAGGCAACCCTTCCTTCGATGGACCCCATAATTTTTTTTTCAAGAGCTATAGCACCATCAAACAAAACTTTTAACTCATTTGCATATTGAAGTCTATTATAGCCAAATTGCTTTGCATATGGATTAACTTGTGATATAAAAATTTTAAAAAGCTCATGAATTATTTGTATTTTAGTTCTATACGAATAATTAACACCGAATAAAGTAATACCTTTATGTAATAAATATTCAAAAAATAGTACAAATTTTTCATTAACAACAAATCAAAAGAAATATTTGTGTAGGTATGTGTGTGATTGTAAGGATGTGCATGTGATTTGTGTCTGTGTGTGTGTGTATGAGTGCAACGTGTATGTATGCATGTGTAGAGTGTGTGTATGTGTGTAATTATATGACTAGTTAGTGTGCATGTGTGTGTGTGTGAGAGAGAGGGAGAGAGAGAGAGAGAATGAGAGCTTTATTTGTAGACTTTAATTGTCTTGCCACATTTGATATTTAAGTGATTTGACCATTGGAAAGTGACTATTGGCCCTCTCAGATTTACTTAGGCTTTTCTAAGAATTTACATATGATTAGGTCTTTTGTGTCTAAAATATTTTTTTGAGCCAAAATAATGGGCGAAGACTACAAACATAATTGAGGGGCTATATTTTTTTGAGGCCCTAGGTGACTACTTAGTTGGCTTTCCAATTGGGCGGCCCTGGGCTGGGATTGCACAATCAATGTAATTGATATCCTAGTGTAGGGCTCACAACCAATAATACACGTGTTACACTTTAGGAACTCAAATGTAATTTCTATAATGACAGTGGATGTTAACATTGAGTTTAATTTAAAATTGATGATACTCTAGGGGCTAAATCATAATTGTAGAATGGCGCTTAGATGGTATTAAGGTGTCTTTCTTATTTCATGGGGAGGATAAAGTAATTAGGTGGATCAGGATGTCCATTTCAACCTAATCTACCCGTGTGTATGCTTATTTGATTGTGATATATATATATATACACTAGCAATTGCCCGTGCATGAAGTCACGGTATTACTAATAAAATTACAAATATTTGCCCAATTACCCCAATGCAGTGAATTTTTAGCGGCAAAAATCCAATTCGTCGAACTCTCGAACTCAAATTACAAAAAACTTGTCCACCAAAAACCAATACTATTATAAACAAAAGAAATGATATAATATCAAAATATGAAAGATAGGTGAGATGACTACAGTTTACAAAAATTAACTCATAATTATTTCATTCGTAATAAAAACTCACAACAAAACTTCAGCGTGGTTTTTTAAATAGGAAAAACAGTGCAATAACACCCCTAGTATTGTTTCCTTACAACTACATGTCTGTGATTTGAGTGAGCATGATCATCGTCAAAACAGAACAACAGAAAAATAAATAAATAAATAGAACATGTCTATTAATAATATGGGCCAAAACACCCACGGTGCTGACAAATTGAATATGGGCCAAAAGAGAATTACGATTATATATTCCATGATTATCAATATTAAAAAACCACAGTCAGCTAGAAAACAAAATTTAAAATTTATTGTAGATATTGGAAAAAATCAGATAATTTCTTTCAGAACAGGACAACATGCTTGTCAGTTGAAACAATTTTTAGTTAACAGAGCGCCTTAACTATTTAGGATTCGTAAACTAAAAAGAGCAAACAATAGTGAACCAACAGAGATATATACAAAAAGGAACATATATCATTCACTTTTGATCCTTCTATATTATCTAATCCTTGTATATTATCTATAATGACTCTTGAGTATCAGTAACTCATAAATTTAAATATAAGATTCATAGCATTCTCTCTCTTTTAATGTTTTTAGAAAAAACTTTTGACTATAGTAATATTTTTTAATAATCTCACCGGTTATCGATCCACTTTAATTGCTTAAGTAACTCAAATGTGTTGGTTTTTAAGTAGAGCAAATCAAAAGTTCAGGAGTTCTACAATTACACCTCTCATTCATCATCTACTTCTTAACAATTTGGATTGTAGAGTTTATTCCAAATAATCTTCTCCTACTGGTCTATCATCAATTCTCTCAGACTCGTATCTAATTCTCGTATATTATCATCCACTTTTGATCTTCAATAGCAAAGAGATGTATTTTTCTTCCCAATTTTTTTTTTTTTTGTTAATTTTTGCCTTTGGGCTGTTGATTTGTCACCCATAAGTTGAAATTGTCTGGCAATGAGGCATCTTTTGATCATAGTGTAACTGGTTCATGAGGTGCCCCAAAAAATNTTTTTTTTTTTTTGTTAATTTCTGCCTTTGGGCTGTTGATTTGTCACCCATAAGTTGAAATTGTCTGGCAATGAGGCATCTTTTGATCATAGTGTAACTGGTTCATGAGGTGCCCCAAAAAATTTCTCACCAAATTGCATCATATTTCTCATCAATCAAGGTGTTGATAATAATAATTGTAGTACTTAAGCAAAAACAGTGACATGATGAGAGTCATACTATTAACATTTATACCTATAAACATGTTAATCAAGTGCCAAAAATAAAAAGTATGAGACCGTCACCCCAGTATTGTTTGCTTACAACTACGTGTATGTGTGGTTTGAGTGAGCATGCTAATCATCAAAACAGATAAAAAAAAAAAAAAAAACAAACAGAACACAGTCAGCCAAAAAAGAAAATTAAAAATTTAACTAGATAATTTCTTTCAGAATAGGAAACATGCTTGCAAACTAAAGGGCCAAAACAGAACATGTCTGAAGGGAGGAGGGGGACGTTGAGGGGGGGACGTTGGGGGAGCAAAGAGCTGGAGAGAAGGAAAACATACTTGGGAAGAAGGAGGCAGCAACGACTGAAGGGAGAGAGACCCAAGCAGGCAGGGAGGGAGACCATTTGAAGCGGCTGAAGGTTCTTGATTCTGATTTTGGGAAGCTATTAGGGCATAAATTGGGTGGATTTTTTCTGAGATTTGCATCAAATTTGGAAAGCCAATTCTAGGGGATCTTGGGTATGATTTTGGGAAGCTATGATTTGGACGAGAAATTCGGGAATGAAATTTCGGGGAGAGAGAGAGATGGGGAAGGGAGGAGAGAAACAGTATCTCTGTGAAAGCAAAAACAATGTGAATTGTGTGAGAAATAAATAAGACAACGAATTTCGGAGAGACAAAGAGAGAGGGAAAGATCGAAACTTTACAAATTTTAGATTGGGCAGTTAATGAAATAAAAATATTAGACAATCAATTTTGAAAAGTAAATTTTTTAATAAATTACCATAAATGTGGTACGTTAGATCAAACTGATCTAAGATGTCAATAGCTCGAGACAGTTTGAGATAACGCTGTCCGTTAGATGATGACTTTTTTTGTCATGAAACGATTTAAACCATTATTTGTCTTTAAAATAAATTCGTTCTATTTTATTATATATACATATATATATATATTATGGTGCATATGTGAGANTTGGGCAGTTAATGAAATAAAAATATTAGACAATCAATTTTGAAAAGTAAATTTTTTAATAAATTACGATAAATGTGGTACGTTAGATCAAAATGATCTGAGATGTCAATAGTTCGAGACAGTTTGAGATAACGTCGTCCGTTAGATGATGACTTTTTTGGTCACGAAACGATTTAGACCATTTTTTGTCTTTAAAATAAATTCGTTCTACTTTATTTTATATATATATATTATGGTGCATATGTGACATGTTGCCTCGGTGATGGATTGTCTAGGTGGTCTAGTAGTTGTTAAGTGTAGTAGATTATCTATGACCTTATTAAAACAAATTGGATACAATTGGGAAGTCCGAATTTTATAGATTAATAAATTAAATGAAATCTTAAAAAGACAACAAGAAAGTTAGAGATAACTAAAAAGAATCAAAGCAAGATAATGAGAATGGGAGGGAGAGAAAGAGTTGAAGAGAGGTAGAGAGTGAAGGAAAAAATAGTGAAAATAATTTGAGAAGGATTACAACTTTTAAAGTTAGAAGTCGTTACTTCTATATTTTTTTAGAAAGATTTGTTATATNAGAGAAAGAGTTGAAGAGAGGTAGAGAGTGAAGGAAAAAATAGTGAAAATAATTTGAGAAGGATTACAACTTTTGAAGTTAGAAGTCGTTACTTCTATATTTTTTTAGAAAGATTTGTTATGTTTTAGGACTTTCTATAAAATTTTAGATAGACTTTTAAAATATTTGGGCCTTTAATTTGGTTCATTCAAAAGGGTCTTAAAGCATGAAGTTGAACTAAGTGATGAAAATTAAATTGGACCCATAATTTTTTAGGGTTTTAGGCGACTATTTTAATGGTCGGGCCCTAAGAAGTGTCTGTGCATCTCGTAACAATTATAGTNAAATTAAATTGGACCCATAATTTTTTAGGGTTTTAGGCGACTATTTTAATGGTCGGCCCCTAGGAAGTGTCTGTGCATCTCGTAACAATTATAGTCTCTACCAAAAAAATTGTATACTTAGTTACCCATATCACTAAAAAAAACTCTTTTCTTTCCTATGGTTTGTATATATACATATAAACATCAATAAATTATTTTTTATATTTTTATAATATAATTATTTCATTCAACTATTTTTTTGTGACAATATAATTTATTAGACAATTTAAAAGATGAATAAATAGTCAATTTATACAATCTCTATTTATCATGTATTATTGTTCCATTTTTATTAAACCTTATCTTAGTATAATCATCTATTTTCTTAACACTTTGTTTTGCTTACAAGAATTTTTGGTTTTGAATANATATAATTTATTAGACAATTTAAAAGATGAATAAAGAGTCAATTTATACAATCTCTATTTATCATGTATTATTGTTCCATTTTTATTAAACCTTATCTTAGTATAATCATTTATTTTCTTAACACTTTGTTTTGCTTACAAGAATTTTTGGTTTTGAATAAATATAAATCCAAATATTAAAAGCATAAAACTTGAATAAGATATACTAACAAAATGTGAATATGAAAAATTAGGATTTTTGGAGAGAAAACTAATTAAAGTTTAAATAAGATTGTGAAATATTTTGGGGTAGAATTGTCATATAATAAATAATATTAAAGATGTTTTTGCTAAGCGCTTTTAATTTTTAGAATTAAGTAAGAAATTTCCTACTTAATATTTTAGCATATTTTTAAGGAATACTTAATAGATTAAGATATTCAAATTTTAGTTATCAAACAATCTTAATTAATAAGTACCGAATTCATTCATTTTAAATATTGAATTTGAGTTAACAAACACACCCTAAATCACCCTTTTAATTAAAACGTAGTTGAATTCGTAGGTTGGGTAGGTGCTGCCCCGAGTAAATATTCAGTGTAACTGTGATATCACGTTACTATTGTCATTTAATGTCATTACCATTTAACTACAAACTTACAAATACATAAGATAAACTCTATTTGTTAATATAGATTAGTTATTTCTATACATGAATAGAGTGTAATTAATAAATTAAGTAAAATTTATTTATTTAGAATGAAAGTCGATCATGTGACATTCAATATTTTCTTGTGGGAGTGGGAATGTGGTAGTGTGGTGTGTTAAAAGTACTATATTCTAATAGCTTAATTTTTTATACGTGGTTGTAATTCAATGCTATTTAGGGAAGTTAAGCTTTTAGAGTCGATAACAAGTTAGACATGATGATCGTGAGTGAAGGTAAAACAATACAATCCTAGAGAAATTGACACCCCTATTTTATTAATTGTTTTAGAATAAGGTCTACCAAATTCTACAAAGAACAAAAACCAATTTTTGCTAAGGGTAAATAAATTAGTTCTTACAATTTAATATCATCTTTATTTTTTTTCAACAAATAGTTATAAACTATTTAAATTAAAATCATTGACTACAGTTTGAATTTAGTACAGTACCGTAGCTATACTGTAGCTATGTTTTTATTTTTAATCATTATCTATATCTATATCTGTATTACTTCTAAATGTCAAGAAGTATGAATTTTTTTTACTTTCTTTAATACCCCTAAGCATGAATAAAATTCAACATTACTTACTCTTTAATAACTCTATTGTTATTATTTATAAAATATAACATGCTCTTAACCTTTTCCTATTCCCACTAAATTAACTCAATTAAAAACTAGAGAGATAGAGAGACTTGTAGGTAAAAAGTCTACATCTTCTAGGAAATACAACTTCTAAATGTCAAGAAATATGAAAAACTTTTGAATTTATTTAATACCCCTAAAAATTAATACAATTCAACATTACTTACTCTTTAATAACTCTATTATTATTATTATTATTATTATTATTTATAACATGTAACATACCCTTTACCTTTTTCCTATTCCTACTAAATTAACTCAATTAAAAACTAGAGAGATAAAGAGACTTGTAGGTGAAAAGTTTATATCTTCTTCCAAATACATTTATTTCTCATAAATTTGCCATTCAAATAAAACAAAAGATGACAGAGAGTCTCATTTGCAGAGATCTTAATTTATCTCTAGTTAAAAAGTCATACTCTCTTTTACACTTATTAAATATTGGTTGGGTCATGGACCCAAACTGGGGTGTCCATGGTGGGTTGACCCAAATTAAAAAATGACCAAAGGGACATGTCTTTTGAATGTATCATTTACCAAAAAGTATCATTCACCCAAAATACATGTCCGTTAAATATTAACAGATATGTCCCTATATGAAATGTCTCTTCATGAAATTTATTGGTTGTCTATATAAATCCAAAACAATCCAATAGATGATATATCTTAGATACCTACTTTATTTCTCTCTCTCTCCCTACATAACATTAAAAGGCTTTTGTGTTGTGGAAACTCAGTGTTAATTTCTATTGTGTAACAACACTATACTATTCAAGCAATTAAAGAAAAGACATTGATTTGAATTCTAAAGTATGTGGAATATCGTTAAACGATTTTTTGATTAAAGTGAATAAGGTATGTCTTTAATCTTACGCTTCCGCAATATGTTATATGATTCTCAACATTGGTATCAGAGCCACTTAAGGGTGTTCTCGTATTTTTGGGATCAATTATTAATAGTTTAGAAATACTATTTTTGCGATGAAAAAATAAAAAACTTCGAACAGACTTTAATGAAAACTCGAACAAATAATTTTCGAATGTTTTGAAATTTTAATATATTGTAATTCATATGTATATGAACTACTCTGCCTTTAGTGAGAAATGGTCTCAAGGGTTTGAGAGTTTCAATTTTAGTTTAAAAAAAAAATTAGCCCGCAAATCGTCAAGACGTTATCACTACTGCATGATGGAACTGATGACTTCGAGAAATGCAAGGCTTTTTCGTCTTACAGTATATATCGTGACTTTGGCCCATATAATAAACTTTTGTTCCCCACTGGGCCCATTCTAGTAGAAAGAGTAGTTTGCCTTGTTTCATATGTCTTTTGGAATTCAAGTTCAACCATGACGTAGCCAACACAAGTGGATAAAAGACATTTTTTTTGGGTGGTCATTATCATTGTTTGTGCTTTGTTTTTGGGTCCATCAGAAAGACCCATTTTATTTGGACTATACAAACGTTGACCAAGGAAATGGATTAATCAATGACGCTAAAATTAAAAAATGAATTGCCCCAGAAAGTGTCTACTGCATAGTATTTTTTGGTTGTTTGGTTTTTAGTGCATATGATTATGTTAACATAATGGATATGCTAGTTGCATTTATTATGTTGTTTAGCATCATTTAAATTAAAATTTCATATCCCTAGATTGAATATGCATATTTTTTTTTTACATCTAAAGTAAGAACATGCATGATATGAATTTAATTATGATCAATATGCATAGAGATACTAGATTTAATGGGAGTTTTATTTTTGTTCGGTATTAGGAAATCGAATTTTGCGCAATAATTAAATTAAGTATTATTAATAATCACCTGTGGTGCGGGAGATGATTGAGAACTTAGTAAACTTTCGATCTCGNCTCGAACAAATAATTTTCGAATGTTTTGAAATTTTAATATATTGTAATTCATATGTATATGAACTACTCTGCCTTTAGTGAGAAATGGTCTCAAGGGTTTGAGAGTTTCAATTTTAGTTTAAAAAAAAAATTAGCCCGCAAATCGTCAAGACGTTATCACTACTGCATGATGGAACTGATGACTTCGAGAAATGCAAGGCTTTTTCGTCTTACAGTATATATCGTGACTTTGGCCCATATAATAAACTTTTGTTCCCCACTGGGCCCATTCTAGTAGAAAGAGTAGTTTGCCTTGTTTCATATGTCTTTTGGAATTCAAGTTCAACCATGACGTAGCCAACACAAGTGGATAAAAGACATTTTTTTTTGGGTGGTCATTATCATTGTTTGTGCTTTGTTTTTGGGTCCATCAGAAAGACCCATTTTATTTGGACTATACAAACGTTGACCAAGGAAATGGATTAATCAATGACGCTAAAATTAAAAAATGAATTGCCCCAGAAAGTGTCTACTGCATAGTATTTTTTGGTTGTTTGGTTTTTAGTGCATATGATTATGTTAACATAATGGATATGCTAGTTGCATTTATTATGTTGTTTAGCATCATTTAAATTAAAATTTCATATCCCTAGATTGAATATGCATATTTTTTTTTTACATCTAAAGTAAGAACATGCATGATATGAATTTAATTATGATCAGTATGCATAGAGATACTAGATTTAATGGGAGTTTTATTTTTGTTCGGTATTAGGAAATCGAATTTTGCGCAATAATTAAATTAAGTATTATTAATAATCACCTGTGGTGCGGGAGATGATTGAGAACTTAGTAAACTTTCGATCTCGCGACTTGTGAAAGTTATTAATACTTGAATTTCGATTTTTGCGAAAAAATTATAGAATGTGTTGTGCTAATATCTCATATGCATGATCTCTGCATGTAAATTAAATCATAATGACTACTAAAAGCATAGTGGCTGAATTAACTAAGGGTAACAAATTGAACGGTGATAACTATGACAAATGGCATCGTAAGATTCAATTTGTCCTGTATGAACAACAAGTCTTGGATACCCTTGACTCTATGCTGCTAGAGCCTGAGCGACCTCAGACCCATCAAGAACAAGAGAATTATCAGTCTTGACAGAATAACGATCGACTTGCGCGCTATACCATGCAAGCAAGCATGCAAGATGACCTTATTCCTGAATTTGAGAATTACTTCACAGCTCACGCCATGTGGAAGGCCCTCAAAGAGAAGTTTGATATTACTTCTCTTGTTAGACTTCGTGGTTTGACCATGAGGTTTGACTCGTATCAAAAGAAGCCAGAACATACAATGAAACAACATCTGAGGGCTATGACCACTATGATACGTGATTTAGGTGTTGCTGGTCATGTGTTGACCAATGAACAACAAGTTCAAGCTGTTCTTCGCTCCCTTCCACCATCATGAGAGCATATGAAAAGAAATATGACGTATAATGAGAGTAAAAAAACATTCAAAAATATATCGCATCACCTTGAGCTTGAGGCTGAGCGCTTAAAGGCTACCAAAGGTGAGAATAACTCTTATGTGGCTAAAGTTGGCTCACGCAAGACTTTTGGGTCCAAGCGTATGTGCGGTGAAAATAGGTCTGATGCTCAAACTGGGGCTGGTCATTTTAATTATAACAAGCACAAGCGAGGTAAAAGAGCTGGTAAGAAGAATAAAGCCAACATGATCTGCTATAACTACAACAAGAAAGGTCACTTCGCTCGTGAATGCACTGAGCCGAAGAAGGTACTCTCTAGTTCTGTCTCTCGCATTGACTGTTTAGTTACTAGTCAAGTTTTTGTTACTCACTCTCCTAATTTGTGGATTGTAGACTCAGGAGCAACAGACCACTTAACGAGATACAGATTTGGATTTGTGGAGTACTGTCGAGTTCCAGTTGGAAACAAACGAATTTGCATGGGGAACGAGACCAGTATAGATGTGCTTGGGATGGGCACATACAAACTAGAATTGCGACACGGGTGCACTTTATACCTTCATGATGTATTTATTATATGCTCTAGGAATCTGAAGAAATATGTTGTCAGCTACTAGCTTAATGAGATTAGGTTTTATTTTTCATTTTGAAGGCCAACATGTTGGCATTTATAGAGGAACTACATTCTATGGATCTGGTTATGTCACAGATGGTTTTATTGTATTAGATATTGATCATTCTAGTAATAAAATTTGTTCTTATGTTACATCTATGGATAATGTTGATTCTATTAGATGACATGCTAGATTAGGTCATATTGGGCAAGACAGAATGAATAGATTAGTTAGAGAGGGACTTTTAGGCCCACTCGCTAAAGTCAACTTGCCCACATGTGAAAATTATCTCGCAGGTAAGACAACTAAAAAACCATTTGGTAAGGCCAAAAGAGCATCTATTCCATTGCAATTAATACACTCAGATATATGTGGCCCAATGAATGTGAAGGCAAGACATGGTGCATCCTATTTTATCACTTTTATAGATGACTTTACACGCTTCGGTCATGTCTATTTGATTTCTCACAAGTTTGAAGCATTGGATTGCTTCAAACGTTACATTAAAGAGGTTGAGAATCAACGAGACAATAACATTAAGGTTCTTAGAACTGATCGAAGTTGCGAGTATCTGTCGAACAATTTAAAGATTTGTGTGAAGAAAAAGGAATAATCAGGCAATTGACAATACCTGGCACTCCGCAACAAAATGGTATAGCAGAGAGACAAAATCGCACCTTGCTTGATATGGTTAGGTCTATGATGACACAAGCTCATATTTCGATTTCATATTGGGGAGATGCTTTATTGACTGTTGCTTATATCCTTAACCGAGTGCCTTCTAAATCAGTTCCTTCTACCCCATATGAGTTATGGACAGGCACAAAACCTGACTTAAATAATTTACGGCCATGTGGTTCAACGACTTATGTACACAATACTTCTTATAAATATGGGAAGTTAGGTCCTAGAGGAAATAAGTGTATCTTTCGCTATTCTAAGCACTCTAAAGGCTATGTGTTTATAGGTGAACAACTTGATAAAAGGGTAACTAAAATTGAGTCACGGGATGCAATTTTCCTTGAAGAGAATTTCCCTAGCAAAGGAGATGTGTCTAAAGGAATAGAACTCTATGAGTTGATCCCCAAAGAGATATACCCACTAACCAAGTAGAGATCGAGAAAATAGTTTTATCACCTCCTAGGTACAATGGGAGCAATATACTTAATGGTGGATCAGTTCCAATGGATGTAGATCCATATAACACCGAGTTACGTAGAAGCAAGTGTGGAACCATCCCTCGATGTCGTTTTGAGATTGAAGGGGAAGCTTTCATGGTTGCACCACATGATGATGCTGAATCTAAAAATATTAAAGTGGCTCTATCACCTGTTAGTCATGAGTGGATAGCTACAATGAATGACGAGATGGATTCAATGAAGGCTAATCAAGTCTGGGACTTGGTTGACCTTCCGCCTGAGCGCAAGGCCATTAGGAACAAATGGGTTCTCAAAATTAAGCGCAAGATAGATGGATCCATAGAAAGATATAAGGCTCGCTTAGTGGCAAAAGGTTACACCAAAAGAGAGGGTGTGGACTGTGAGGAAAATTTTTCTCCAGTTGTAAGGTTTGCCTCGATTCGCATGATTCTAGTTATTGTCGCACATTTGGATTTAGAACTATATCAAATGGACGTTAAAACTGCATTTCTTAATGGAGAACTGGATGAGGAGATCTACATGGATCAACTTGAGAGCTTGGTGGTGGTGGGTCAAGAGAACAAAGTTTGTAAACTCCAACGATCCATTTATGGCCTAAAACAGTCATCAAGATAGTAGTATCTAAGGTTTCATCGAGCTATCACTTCTAATGAGTTTACGATGATTGATGAAGACCATAGTTTGTATGTTAAACGGTCTAAAGATAGCTTCTTGATTCCATCTTTGTATGTTGACGACATTTTATTAGCTGAAAATAATAAGGGGATGATTATCACTACTCAAAAGTGGTTTTCCTCAACATTTGAGATGAAGGACTTGGGTGAAGCAAGTTTTGTGCTCGGAGTTAAGATCTTAAGGGATTATTCTAAGAAACTTCTTGGTTTGTCTTAAGAGACTTACATTAAGAAGGTACTTGAATGATTCCAGATGTAAAACTGCAAACCCATATACACTCCTGTAGTGAAAGACCAACACCTAAGCCTAAAGATGTGCCCTAAATCTCCTAAGGAAAAGGAAAGGATGGCTCGTGTTCCCTATGTTAGTGTTATAGGTTGCTTAATGTACGCTATGATGTGTACCCGTCCTGATATTTGCTATGTGGTAGGCCTAGTTAGTCATTTTCAATCAAATCCCGGAATAGCTCATTGGAAGGCAGTCAAAAGGATACTGCAATATCTCAAGGGGACTTTAGATTATATATTATGCTACCAGTCTCCAGATTTACAGATGGTTGGTTATAGTGATGCTGATTGGGGTGGTGATATAGATGAACGTAAATCCACATCAGGATATGCTTTCTTACTTAATGGTGAGGCCATTACATAGAGTAGTAAAAAATAATGGTACTTAATGGTGAGGCCGTTCCATGCATATCCTTATCCACCATGGAAGTAG
Source organism: Ilex paraguariensis (assembly GCA_963454935.2). Classification (NCBI taxonomy): domain Eukaryota; kingdom Viridiplantae; phylum Streptophyta; class Magnoliopsida; order Aquifoliales; family Aquifoliaceae; genus Ilex; species Ilex paraguariensis. The sequence continues at coordinate 179,672 of CAUOFW020001959.1, forward strand.
AATACGTGCCTTGTTCTGCTGCTGTACAAGAAACTGTTTGGTTAAGAAGGTTCTCTCAACATCTAGGAGTTGTTACATATACCTTGAGCCCAGTGACGATTCATTGTGATAGCATGGCTGCATTAGCTTATGCTAAGGATTTTAAGTATCATGGAAAAACCAAACATATAGATCTAAGATATCATTACATCAGAGACATGATTGCACAAAAAAAAGTAATCTTGAAACACAAACCTACAACTCAGATGATTGCTGACCCCCTAACTAAACCTATAGCTAGAGATATGTATATGGCTCATGTTAGAACTCTAGGACTTCGTAGGTATTGATTAGGTGCTAAAGATTGTATGGATTACACTATCATTTGTATTAACATTTTGTTTGGGGATATTAATACATGGTTTTAACTATAATTAAATATTATATTGCTTGATTACCTTGATATTTGAGAAAGCACACACATTAAGTATGTCAGCGGGCGTGATTGGATCACTCAGACGAGCAATCGCCTTTGTCACTTGATATGGCGAGCAAAGATTAGATACTTTAGCATATAATATCGCTTTATTTTGTACATAGAATGAGATCTGACATTTGAGGATCGATAATGGACACAACTCCATGTCCATTATGCCTGTGTTTGTTGATTAGCCAGATGCGAGATCTTAATTTGACATCTTTGGAGGGCGAGCAAATGGAGAACTCGAGTTAGACGCTTGTAGAGCGATTAGACTAAGACCTATACGGTATCTGAGTATGACATACGCTCTAATTAGGATCGAGACACTCCACCGTAGCATGTATTTTATACTACATGTACTTAGCGACAATTAAGGAGGTGAATGAATGGATCCCTGCTTCCTCACTGTGTGAGCCCTCTGAGTCATTTTTACATGACCAAGTTATTTTGTTTAACCAAACATTCTATGTACTCTCTGACTTTTGACTATGTCATAAAGTGAAATAATTAATGCTCAACTACTTTGGCATGTTACTTACGGTCATGAGTGATTCGGCCTTTTGGGACATTGTTGAGAAAACGGTTAATTTTGAACTAAGTGACATAAGGGCGAAAGGAAGACCATTTAGAACATTCCGCGATATATTCACTGTCGATAACTTTGGGTGCTAGTTTAGATAGTGACAAAGTGTGAATATATAGGCGAAGGCTTCGAGGGGTTATGCATGCTCTTATATTTTGAGGGATTAGAGATGCTTGAACCAGTCTATCCGAATAGGTCTAGAGTACTTGAGACTCCATTTTCATATTTTTTTTTTAGGGTTGATGTCTCTGGCTCTATAGAGTTTCTAGCGTAGAGCTCCCAAATTGCAGGTGTGCTCAACGGTCGCACGACCCGTTAGTCTGTATGGATTGATGTTGATGTATATAATAGATTGAGAGAGATGACAGTGTCGTACCCACCACGTGCGAGTGGGAGATGTTAGATATTGGTTGGGTCATGGACCCAAACTGGGGCGCCCATGGTGGGTTGACCCAAATTAAAAAATGACCAAAGGGGCATGTCTTTTGGATGTATCATTTACCAAAAGGTATCCTTCACCCAAAATACATGTCTATTAAATATTAACAAACATGTCCCTATATGAGATATCTTAGATACCTACTCAATTTCTCTCTCTCCCTACATAACATTAAAAAGCTTTTATGCTGTGGAAACTCGGTGTTGATTCCTATTGTGTAACAACACTATACTGCTCGTGTAATTAAAGAAAAGATGTTGATTTGAATTTTAAAGTACGTGGAACATCCTCAAATGATTTTTTGATTAAAACGAATAAAGNACATATACCTTGAGCCCAGTGACGATTCATTGTGATAGCATGGCTGCATTAGCTTATGCTAAGGATTTTAAGTATCATGGAAAAACCAAACATATAGATCTAAGATATCATTACATCAGAGACATGATTGCACAAAAAAAAGTAATCTTGAAACACAAACCTACAACTCAGATGATTGCTGACCCCCTAACTAAACCTATAGCTAGAGATATGTATATGGCTCATGTTAGAACTCTAGGACTTCGTAGGTATTGATTAGGTGCTAAAGATTGTATGGATTACACTATCATTTGTATTAACATTTTGTTTGGGGATATTAATACATGGTTTTAACTATAATTAAATATTATATTGCTTGATTACCTTGATATTTGAGAAAGCACACACATTAAGTATGTCAGCGGGCGTGATTGGATCACTCAGACGAGCAATCGCCTTTGTCACTTGATATGGCGAGCAAAGATTAGATACTTTAGCATATAATATCGCTTTATTTTGTACATAGAATGAGATCTGACATTTGAGGATCGATAATGGACACAACTCCATGTCCATTATGCCTGTGTTTGTTGATTAGCCAGATGCGAGATCTTAATTTGACATCTTTGGAGGGCGAGCAAATGGAGAACTCGAGTTAGACGCTTGTAGAGCGATTAGACTAAGACCTATACGGTATCTGAGTATGACATACGCTCTAATTAGGATCGAGACACTCCACCGTAGCATGTATTTTATACTACATGTACTTAGCGACAATTAAGGAGGTGAATGAATGGATCCCTGCTTCCTCACTGTGTGAGCCCTCTGAGTCATTTTTACATGACCAAGTTATTTTGTTTAACCAAACATTCTATGTACTCTCTGACTTTTGACTATGTCATAAAGTGAAATAATTAATGCTCAACTACTTTGGCATGTTACTTACGGTCATGAGTGATTCGGCCTTTTGGGACATTGTTGAGAAAACGGTTAATTTTGAACTAAGTGACATAAGGGCGAAAGGAAGACCATTTAGAACATTCCGCGATATATTCACTGTCGATAACTTTGGGTGCTAGTTTAGATAGTGACAAAGTGTGAATATATAGGCGAAGGCTTCGAGGGGTTATGCATGCTCTTATATTTTGAGGGGTTAGAGATGCTTGAACCAGTCTATCCGAATCGGTCTAGAGTACTTGAGACTCCATTTTCATATTTTTTTTTTAGGGTTGATGTCTCTGGCTCTATAGAGTTTCTAGCGTAGAGCTCCCAAATTGCAAGTGTGCTCAACGGTCGCACGACCCGTTAGTCTGTATGGATTGATGTTGATGTATATAATAGATTGAGAGAGATGACAGTGTCGTACCCACCACGTGCGAGTGGGAGATGTTAGATATTGGTTGGGTCATGGACCCAAACTGGGGCGCCCATGGTGGGTTGACCCAAATTAAAAAATGACCAAAGGGGCATGTCTTTTGGATGTATCATTTACCAAAAGGTATCCTTCACCCAAAATACATGTCTATTAAATATTAACAAACATGTCCCTATATGAGATATCTTAGATACCTACTCAATTTCTCTCTCTCCCAACATAACATTAAAAAGCTTTTATGCTGTGGAAACTCGGTGTTGATTCTTATTGTGTAACAACACTATACTGCTCGTGTAATTAAAGAAAAGATGTTGATTTGGATTTTAAAGTACGCGGAACATCCTCAAATAATTTTTTGATTAAAACGAATAAGGTATGTCTTTAATTCTACGCTTTCACAATATGTTATATGATTCCCAACAACACCCAAATGGTCTTTTCGGGTAAGGGGATGGGACCTAACACATAGATAAAGTTCAGTATGTGAAATTTCATCTTGTGATTAAAATTTTTATTTTACAAGTTCTCCTTGTGATAAAATTCAACCCCTATGAAGTAATTATTTCATTTTTGTCACTAGTGCACTATCCTACTACACCTGAATTAACTCCAAATCAAAAGTCAAGGTCAAGATACTCACAAGTTTCAATCATTCCTTTGTTAGTGTGCATACTTGCAGTTCTATTTTGGCACCTCATTTCATTTGCTTATAAAATACTACATCTATGTTTTCCTCAGTAGTCTATACTAAATTTTTCAACAAAACCTTCCTATTGATAATATCTTCTATCTAGTGTCACATACAATTATAGCCTAAATAGGGCTACAAAAATGACTCTTTCATGGGATAGATCGGCCACGAAATCAAGGCTTTGTTTAGTTAATGGTAGATAGTCATACCTTGCTGAAGAGTTGTGTCATTTATTTAATTACGATGCAAGTGCAGCCAGAGTATGTTTCAATTCCTCCATTGAAGTTTTCAGATCCAAGACCTAGAACTACAAAACCTTCATAGGATGCACCCACTTCTAATTCCTATCAGCATCTACATCTTGTAAGTCTTCAAGTTTAGTTGTTGAGCCTCTAAATATTAGTTCCCTAACTTCTTGATTATTGTTTCATTATTTTGACAATTTCATGTCTTATTTGCAACATGTAATTTTACCTATTAGTACTCTTGATGAATGTATCGATTAGTACCTTTTTTCTTTTTTCTTTTTCATTTTTGTGATGTGTTTTAAGCAACTATGGCATACATCTTGATTGAGATGAACCATCACAACCCTCGTGGCAGGTACTTAGTGCTAAATCAATGAAATTGCAAGGAAAGAAGACAACATTGAGAGACGAGTTAGAACACATAATGAAATTGTGAACTGCATGTAGACGGAGGACAAATTGAAAGTGAGTATTGTACATTTTCCGATCCTTCACTTTTCCATTTTTTTTTTTGCAGTTATTTTTTCTCTTTATTTATTTTTTTTGTTTGTGTTCACCAGTGGCGATGAGTCACCATCCTCAAAATCCAAGGTAGGCCCAATAACTAGGCCAAAGAAGTGATCGCTTTAGGCCCCATTTTTTATAAGTCTTTAGTATGATCCAAATCAAAAATTAAACTCGAATAAAATTGAGTCCAAACAAAAAATCCTCCTATGTACTTTAAACTATCCAAAGATTTTTAACAAAAATGGGCCCAAAAGTGTTTGTGACATAACAAAAATAAAAGGCTCACAACCCATTTAGTTAAAAACATGAAATTTTAATCAGACTGTTTCATGTAAAAATGAAGAAGTCAATAATTAATACCATTAATTATTCTTTATAACTGGTCAATTACATCAATCAAACAGTCTCTCCCATGTGTCTCTCTTTGTAAAACATCAACCTCTCTCTCACATACACACAAAATTAATTTTTGTTTTCATCTAAAAACAAAATAAAGGATTTTCTTTCCCCTTTGACTTGTGATCGCCTTTCTAATTCATACAACAAGGTCGTCAAATTAGCCTTGGTATATTATTCTATTCTCGCACTTTCTCTTTTTAAATGTTATTTTGTACAAAATATAGTTTCAATCAACTTATTCACATTATAATTTCCTAAGTTTTAGGAACACTAATGATAAAATTAAGTGTTATTGTTTTATAAATTTTTTTTATTAAATTTTTTATAGAGAGTATTTGATTGATTTATAAAAAAAATTGGATTGTCAAAAAACTGTGGTTATTAAAAAATAAAAATTCAGATATAAGGAACTTGAAAAAATTAAAAAAAATAGAAAAACTTATTGAATCACCAAAAAAAAAAAAAAAAATCTATGAATACATTTCATATTAGTAATAAAAAAATAACAAAAGATTTAAGTGAAAGTTTTGAAATAAACAAATAATAGATCTTAAATAATTAGAAGATATTAAAATTATATGATGAAAAAATAACAAATAAAAATTTTATAATGATGGTCGAAAATGTAATATAATAATTCTTGACCATGAAGAACATACAAAAAAATTATTAGTTATTTTGGATTTTAAAAAATAACATAAATAAATAAATAATTATATTAATAATAAAAAATAAAAAAAGCCCCGCGTAGAATCCTCGTTTTAGGCTCCAAAATAGCTCGGGCCGCACTTGTTCAAATCAACTGATAAATATTTGGGAAATGTTGAGGTCGGTCCCCCTAGATGGACTTGTTTGGAGATAAGTCCAGCAAAGAAATTTGTTTGGGTTGAAGTCCACTTTTTGCTACTTTTACTATTATACCCTTATTTATTAGAAAACCCCAAACGGCGTTTAACTTACTGTTTGTTTACAAGACGAAAAAACCTTTCGTTGCCGTTTGTAACTTAGCGTCTAAACCAGTAACTTCTACTTCATTCTTGGCTACTAATCCAACAATTTCCTGAAATCTTTCTCATTTTCCTTCTCCGAAAAACATATACCGCCATTACCCAACCGATTTTATTTCAAATTTCAAACTTGTTTCAAACAAGAAAACCGAAAATCGGTTTTACTTTTCAAGTTTCATTGGTGAAAGAGTCGGTCTTGGCATTCTTGAAATCTTCAGAGAGCTTTGGGATTCTTTAAAAATTTGAGAGGTATGTGATTTTACATAAACTTTGATGTTTTTTTTAGGATTTTAAAACAATATTTACACCCTATATAGTGAATAATGTCAATTTTTTTTTAATTTTTTGAAAATATAATTGTGAGTTCTTGTTACTATATAAATGAGTTGGGTGTTATGATTTTTTTTTTCATTGTGTTACACATTCGAAATTGATTGGTGTGGTTTCTTTGGAATTTCTAATGTTACTGTGAGAGCAATGTTGAAAATTTATTATTTTAATGTTGAAATCTGGATGTTATTGGTATGTATTGAGTGTCCTAAATCAACCATTAACATTGTGTTACCATTAGTTCATGACAGTAACATTAAATTTTGAATTATTTTTTTACTATCAATTTTTTGAAATGCGATGTTACTGTGCACAATATGGCATTGGGGATGGATCTGTTCATGTTACTGTTACTTAATCAATGTGTTATATAATTAGATGTGTAAATTTTCTGTTGCTTTCTTCGTTCCACAAGAAATTAAAAAATCATTGGTTCAAGAGTACATTGAAACTTTTGGTGTTACTGTAAACATGTTACTGATCAAACCCTGTGTGATTTTTAACTTTTAATGCTGCATATATTGTTTATGAAGAGTGCAGGGGCTGTTGTTTGATTGTAAATGTAAAATGGGAACTCAATGAATTTGAAATGGAATCAATCGTATATTGAAAAATGAAGTTACTCAATTGTGTTTATTTGATGTTACTAAGAATATGTTGTTGGAATTTAGCTTATTAGTTAGTGTTACTATGATCATGTTACTAATATAATGTTATTGTATGTTGTTCATCCATTGATATTTCAGATATCATGTTATAGGTTGATGGCAAAAAAACGTAAATCTACTACTCCAAAAGCAGTTTCATTTCAACAATTTTGGTCTAATTTGCTTCCATTGGTGAAGGTTATAACTGACCTAAACATCATAGATGATCACAGAGAACAACTAAAGAGAACACCATTTTAGCATCTGTTTAACACAATATCAACAACTGAAGTGGATAAAGAATGATTCAAAAAGAATGACAAGAGTATTGTGGACATAATTATAATGTTTGATGGTGAAACATCAAGATTCCGTATTGGTGGAAAAGGTTTAAAGATATGGAAGACTAATGTAACACTCATTTTTGGTATAGAAGATGGTGTCGATCCAAATCTTTCCCCCCAAAGTGCAAAAAAAAAAAAATCCCCATTTGTTAGTAGGAGATTCAGTAACACCAATAGGTTGAATGCACCAATTATAAAAAGTAGGATGGATGAGGTAGCAACACGAGTTGGTAAGGATGATTGTGAAGATTTTGCTAGATTGCTTTCTTTGTGTCTTAATGACACTACTAATTACAAATATAGGGCAAACAATTGGATGGGGATATGTGTCGTACATATAAAATCTAGATGAAATAAAAAAATACGACTAGTCTCAAGCAACAATTTATGCAATGATGAATTCCATACGGTTGAAGTTTGAAACACTGAGTGCAGTTACCAGTTGTGTACTACTTTTACCAGTAAGTTTTAGAATGCTATTTTATTTGATTTTTTTAAATTTTTTTTATTAAACACTATCTGTTCTATATAATGTAACTATATCTAAATTGCAGTATTGGATATGTGAACACACGTCTCTTATAGTGGCTGACAAGGTGGATGCATTCCCACGGTGGATGAAATGGGATTTAAGAAAACATTGGGTGGCTCTCTCACAAAACACACTGTCCAATATAGCAGTTGATCATGTATTATTTAAAAATTTATTTTTTCATATTTAAATTATTTTTGACAATTGTTTAATTGCATGACAATGTTAAATTTGCGATCAATGTTACTATATCAAATTGATGTTACTATTGATGATATTAGCAGGAAAATGAATGTTATTGTAAATGTTATTGTCGAAAAATAGATGTTACTATGGCTATGACTGTGTTACTATATCAATTTTTTAACGTTACTAATGATATTGTCAGGTCTTCCGAAGAAAACCAAAGAAAATAGTTGGTGAGAAGAACTTAATGAAAGCAATTCGGAAAAATTCCAAGAATATGCCGGCTAGTTTGGAGGTTCCACAACAAAACACTGTTGCCAGCAAGAGTGCTTTAAATTCAGAATTAGAATATGCAGATGATGAACCTAATCTAGCTGCTTATGATCATACTAAGGTTAATAAAGATGTCCATGGAAGTGATGATGCAGTACATGTTTCTAGAAACGATCATCTTGTCCAAAAGGAGACTCAAAATGTCCAACAGTTTGATGCGTTTGTTGATGTGGTCATCTGAAAATCTACATTTATGGAACTAGATGAAGTGATAACACGAGATGAAAAGTTATAACAACCTTCCCATGATAATGAAGGTTCGTCTGGATTGATTGTTGAAAATGGGGTGCAAAAATTTACTATCCAAATTTTGAGAGTGGAGAATGAAGCACTTCAATGTGTCATCAAGAATATTGGGGGCAACCAAAGGGAGGACGATTTGAAAGAGATTGAAGACTATGCGATGAAGCTAGTTGACAGGGACAACCAAATTTCAGAATTGAAAGTTTTAGTTGATCTCTTGGAGAAAAACAAAGAAACACAAGAAGATCAAATTAAGACACTGACATCAAGGGTGTCCAAATTAGAAGAAGCGAACAATTTCCTGCATGATGTGGTAGCTGATATGGTTGTGCATGCCGTTACTCAAAAGTACCCACGGACTCCACCAAAAACTCTGCCCATAAANAGGGACAACCAAATTTCAGAATTGAAAGTTTTAGTTGATCTCTTGGAGAAAAACAAAGAAACACAAGAAGATCAAATTAAGACACTGACATCAAGGGTGTCCAAATTAGAAGAAGCGAACAATTTCCTGCATGATGTGGTAGCCGATATGGTTGTGCATGCCGTTACTCAAAAGTACCCACGGACTCCACCAAAAACTCTGCCCATAGAAGGTGCAGAACAAACATCGATGGTGAGAAAAATCAAAAGGAAAGAAAGAAAAAGAGAGATGAAGATTTTGAGTATAGTAGGAAAAAACAGGGAGAAAAGAAGAGATTGGAACAAGTTGAAATCCAGGATTAAGGCGACAAATTTAAAGGGAATGAGAAGATACAAGATAGCTGCATTGATGTTGATGATTTAGATATTATAATGCCAAATGAGAAGCCCGAAAGTAAGAGAGTTGAAGCTCGAAGATGGAGAGCCTGCAAGAAATTAGGATCAGATGTGTATGACAAATTGGGTCAAATGAAAAAGTCTAAGGGAAAAAAGTAAGTAACTTAATGCCCCATTTTCAAACACATTATATATATTACTATTTATACCATAATTTATTAATATGTACTGTTTTTGATTAAAAGGGCAACTTTATGGAGTTGAAAAAAGTATGGGAATATCATTGAAGTTGATGATGTGTTGAAATTCATGGATGGGGAAGAGCTGCACAACAATTTAATGTACCATGCGTCTTGAAAATTTAAACAAATTATGGAATACTTGAATATTTGTTATTTAACATAGTCGTATTATTATTCAGGTGATTGATTGTTGGAGAGAAATACTGATGGAGGAAGCAAATTGCAAATGTTTCTTTTTCAACAGTTTGTGCTGGGTGATTTTGTGCAATCTATGTTGAATTCTTGATTGCTGAAGTAACATGACTATAGTAACATGCATGTTATTATAGTAACACAAATATAGTAATATTCATGTTACTATGAATGGATCTATTATAACACTGCTATGTTTGTGTTAAATATAGTAACATGGAGATCAACAGTCTGTGCTGGTTGATATTGTATAACATACGTTGAATTCTTAATTGCTTGAGTATTTGACTAGTAACATGGGCACAATAACATTCATGTTACTATAATAATACAGATATAGTAACATGTGTGTTACTATTAATGAAACTATTGTAATAATGCTATGTCTGTTTTAATATAGTAACACGAATGTTACTATTCTATATTGACATTGATCAGTCATAACATTTATGAGTTACTATTGATTAACATGTAGAAATTCGTAACAGTTGGGGGGCAAGAACACTCACGAAAGGTTGAGATAGACAACAATCTGAACATGAGACAGGTTTGGTCATTCCTTGTGTTCCCAATGAATTCAGATGCCCAGGGTACCCAACCCATGTCATTCCACTAGACCTTGCTTGTACTGGATACAGAAGCAGGGGAATGGATTCACTACAACTCTTTGAAACCTCGAAGTGGAATTGTGGACAAGTTTTTTGAGAATGCAAAAATATTAGTAAGTTAATAAAATCTGAACAACCCACATTATTTGATATATTTTCGATGTACAACATTAACAACATTTTATTATGGCAGAAAGACCACGTGGAGACGACATCCAAAGAAGGACAAAGGAAGTCATTAAAGACAAATGATGAAATTATTATTAGTACACAAGACATCAAATGTCCAATGTACTCATATGAGAAATGTCCTCAACAACGAGCTGACACATACGTAAATAATAAAATAGAATATCTTTAAGTACACTACATTAAAATATNAGGATTAAGGCGACAAATTTAAAGGGAATGAGAAGATACAAGATAGCTGCATTGATGTTGATGATTTAGATATTATAATGCCAAATGAGAAGCCCGAAAGTAAGAGAGTTGAAGCTCGAAGATGGAGAGCCTGCAAGAAATTAGGATCAGATGTGTATGACAAATTGGTTCAAATGCAAAAGTCTAAGGGAAAAAAGTAAGTAACTTAATGCCCCATTTTCAAACACATTATATATATTACTATTTATACCATAATTTATTAATATGTACTGTTTTTGATTAAAAGGGCAACTTTATGGAGTTGAAAAAAGTATGGGAATATCATTGAAGTTGATGATGTGTTGAAATTCATGGATGGGGAAGAGCTGCACAACAATTTAATGTACCATGCGTCTTGAAAATTTAAACAAATTATGGAATACTTGAATATTTGTTATTTAACATAGTCGTGTTATTATTCAGGTGATTGATTGTTGGAGAGAAATACTGATGGAGGAAGCAAATTGCAAATGTTTCTTTTTCAACAGTTTGTGCTGGGTGAGTTTGTGCAATCTATGTTGAATTCTTGATTGCTGAAGTAACATGACTATAGTAACATGCATGTTATTATAGTAACATGCATGTTATTATAGTAACACAAATATAGTAATATTCATGTTACTATGAATGGATCTATTATAACACTGCTATGTTTGTGTTAAATATAGTAACATGGAGATCAACAGTCTGTGCTGGTTGATATTGTATAACATACGTTGAATTCTTAATTGCTTGAGTATTTGACTAGTAACATGGGCACAATAACATTCATGTTACTATAATAATACAGATATAGTAACATGTGTGTTACTATTAATGAAACTATTGTAATAATGCTATGTCTGTTTTAATATAGTAACACGAATGTTACTATTCTATATTGACATTGATCAGTCATAACATTTATGAGTTACTATTGATTAACATGTAGACATTCGTAACAGTTGGGGGGCAAGAACACTCACGAAAGGTTGAGGTAGACAACAATCTGAACATGAGACAGGTTTGGTCATTTCTTGTGTTCCCAATGAATTCAGATGCCCAGGGTATCCAGCCCATGTCATTCCACTAGACCTTGCTTGTACTAGATACAGAAGCAGGGGAATGGATTTACTACAACTCTTTGAAACCTCGAAGTGGAATTGTGGACAAGTTTTTTGAGAATGCAAAAATATTAGTAAGTTAATAAAATCTGAACAACCCACATTATTTGATATATTTTCGATGTACAACATTTTATTATGGCAGAAAGACCACGTGGAGACGACATCCAAAGAAGGACAAAGGAAGTCATTAAAGACAAATGATGAAATTATTATTAGTACACAAGACATCAAATGTCCAATGTACTCATATGAGAAATGTCCTCAACAACGAGCTGACACATACGTAAATAATAAAATAGAATATCTTTAAGTACACTACATTAAAATATTATTTTAAAAAAAATCCTTGAATGCATGGTCGACTGCGGATTGTATGTGTGTTACTTAATGCAGCAACTTGCTCGTGGACAGCCAATAAAAGATAAATTGAAACCACCACAAATTACCGCTCTTAGGATTGATATGGTCTCTACATTCATAAACCATAGGAATGCATAGATTGTTGAAGATTACAAGACAAGAGCAAGATTGAGAAAGAGATACAAAGACAAATAGGAAGTACTAATATGTGGGATAACTATTCATTTTTAGGCTAATTGCATGATTAGTTAGAAAATTGGCTGTAATTGTTGGGTGGTTGATATTTGGTTAGAAATTGGTTGTAATTGTTAGATGGTTGATATTTGATTGTAATAGAATATTTGTGGGACAAAGGAAACTCTGTCCACATTGATTTTCAAATAGTAACCCAAACAGTAACATGTACAAAAATTGTTTCAGATTTCAAATTCTATATGATTCTAGAATGCTTAAATGAAGTTGTTAGTGGAATGAAAATGTTGTTATCCACATGGCTAGGTATTATTTGTATAATTTTTTTGAAAAACAATTGATAACTCTTTAATGTTTGGTTATCCAAACAAAGTAACATGTGTAGTAACATGATTTAAATTTCTCCAAATTAAGGAATCACACAAAATCCTTGTTAAAAAGTAACATTAGTTACTCTCTAACATGAGCATTAAATTGTAACATTAGGGTCACATTAACAGTAACATGAAACATATATTGACTATTCAAAGATAATACTACACTATTAACTTACCACACTTTTTAACCCGTGATATTCCCAATGGGTAACATGACAAACACAAATATATAAAAAAAAAAGGTAACATCTTATTCCAAAAAAAATATACGAAATATTACATTGGCTCATTGCAAATCTTCTTATTATGACTACCTAAACGGTCACAACGACCACAATGAATTTTCCTAACAAGCTCACCTCTAGACCTAAATTTACGCTTCCTTGGACGACTTGGTTGTTTTTTTGACAATGGTAGCAACATATCAATGTCAACCACTGAAAAGTCAGGACGACTGAGTGTTGGAATATGGTGTATAGACTCAGAATAACACAATTTGTAAGTTGTAACCTGATATTAGTAATCAACAAACTCATTGATGTTCCTACCACTCTTTTGAATTGTAGCTACAACATGGGCACATGGTAAACCGTTGATCTTCCATTGGTGGCATGAGCACGTGCAATTCTCAATGTCAACCGTCACTGAAGGATGTGAATTAACCTCGAAAACATAACTTGATGACACCCTAACAAACCAGGAATGACACTTTGTGAAAGCAGTTTGAAGTTTGGATTTAATATTTGGACAATTAATGTCGTTCCACAGCGACGATATATTCAAGCGGTAGCCCATTTGGTTCATGATTTTCCCCCTTATTGTGTCAACCATGCTTGTGACAGGTAAGTGACGTGACTTTGTGATCCAAACATTGAATGACTCAGCAGCATTTGAAGACATCTTGCCATAGCGTTTCCCCTTGAAAAAAGCATTCGCCCATTTCTCAAATAGAAGGTTTTCCAAGAACTTATCAGCAACGACTCCTCATTCACGTCGAAAATCATCAAGCTTTTCATTGAAAAATGTCTCTATTGGAGCATAAACACACAATGTAAACAAAAACATTATACGCTTGCGGAACACATGGGTAAAGCAACCCCCACTATACTTGTCTCTCATATTTGCTTTTAGGTGTTGTAAGCAAAACATATGGTGCACCGTTGGAAACACCTTTGACATTGCTTCCATCAAGCCAACGTTGCAATCAGACATAATTGTAAGGTCTCTAGTATTATCAAAAATCTCAGCTAATTGTTCTAAAAATCAACGCCAATTACACTCATTCCCTGAATCGACAACAACAAAAGCCAAAGGGAACAAACCTACAATACATATACCAACACAAACAGTAACATCAAAAACAGTAACATATAAGGAAAATGTTAAAAATGTAACAATAAAATAAAATCAGTAACAATAAATTAAACCAAAACAAAAAATCACTTTGGTTGCCATCTTTTGTAGTTGCAGACAAAATAATGCCTTTATACATTCCCTTTAAAAATGTACCATCAATAAATAATATGGGTCGACAATAGTTAAATCCATGTATACATGCCTTAAATGACATGAACAACCTACTAAAACGTTGCGTCTCCGAATCACCTTCCAATATAAAATGACTACCTGGATTGTTTTTATTAGCAACCTGTACATACCACCGTAATTGTTGGTATGACAACGAATGATCTCCAAACAGCATACACCTTACTTTTTCAACACCCATCCAAGCTTGATCATACAATATGGTCAAATAATAATTTGTATGAAACATACTTTTCACATTAATTGGTCGTGTGTCAGGTTTTTGTCGGACGTTGTCAACAATAAGACCCCCAACCAAATTAGAAGTCAATCTTTTGTTCTTTGTTGTACGTGTAGCCACACTGCATGTGTGCTCATTGTTTAACTTCTTAATATAAAACCATCTATTTATCCATTAGAGTGTAGCAACAACAAACCACTCACACCCAACAGAATATTTCATTACACATTCAGCCTTTACCCTTGTTTTTTCATTCTTCACATAATTAAACTAAAAACCAACCTTGATTGCATATTTGCATAAAACATTCCAAAAATCAGCTACTCCTCCCTCAAACTTTTGCCCAACCTTTACTATTCCATTGGACTATCCATCAGTCAACAAAATCTTCTCATTGTGAGAACAAAAACGAGGAAGAAGATCATTCTTGCGACCAACATGGTCAACAGTTAATTCAGAACTTTTCACAACTTCCCCACCCTCAAATCAAAAACCACACTCCCTTTAACAACAACTACAACTTCAACAAAATTCAACTGAACAGATCGTGCAATTAGAAACATGTTTCTCACATCTTGATCATTTTGCAAACTTCAATTCAGACGTCTAGAAATAGCGTACGACGGGGCAACACAATTGGAACTTAACCTATTCCATATAACGCATCATCCATTGTGGAATTCATTGTAATTCTTAGCATAACAGTCTCAGAACAATACTTGCAACAAACCAATATATTATCCTCCATCTGTTATAACCAATAAAACAAATATAAGGAGAAAATGAAAAAAGAAAAACAAACATAATCAATTCTAATTTAAATACAACACAAATAGGAACATGAAAAAAATAAAATTATAACCTTATTTAAAAAATTTAAAAAACTCCGTTGAGTAATGTTGCAATATAAACACTGGTAAGTAACATTGAATTTCGGCAAGAATAAAGAAAAAACGAAAATAATTAATTTTAATTCTAATAGAGCACTACCAGTAACATGAAAAACAAAACTTAGAACCTAATTTCAAAAAAAAAAATTTAAATAACTTCGGAAAATAACATTGAAATGCAAATTCCATTAAGTAACATCGAAATTTCGGCAAAGTAACTTCCAGTTTACAGTAATTTCAAAACAATACTGTTAATCATGTTATGTAAAAAAAGCCAATTAAAGTGAAAATACCTTCAAAAATTAAGAACTAGTATGTTGAACTGAAATCACATAAAAATTCGAACTCCCGTCGCTGCTGCTATCACCTTCGACACTCCTGTAAAATAAAAAAGAAGTAGCGGTATGTTATGAAGAAGAAGAACACCGCATATTTCCTAAAAAATTTCAAAAACATTCTGATTTACTATGATTCAGTACTCAAATGGTATAACAGACACATGAATTATGAATTTGAATTTTTAATGGAATCTTTTGATCCGAAATTGAATTAATAGACCACTGATTTTAACGTAATTCAAGCATAATATTTTGATATATACAGTTTCCATAAAAAATTGATCAGTTTGTTACCATATATATCTCAAACATTTAACTTATGTATTTCCATAATTGACCAGCGTTAACACAGTTAGGGGTATTTTTGAGATAAAAAAAAAGAAGTGGACTTAAGTCAGTATATATAATTTTAAATATGAACTTAACTTCTTATAAGTTTCTTTGTCGGACTTATCTCCAAACAAGTATATCTAGGGGGACTCACCCCCCAATTTTCACTAAGTATTTTAGTGACTCTTTTAGGTCAATGTTAGCTATAGAAAGGCTTGGATTAAAACAAAATAGCCACCAACAGGGCCATTACTAATGATAGATGCAACATCAGCGAGTATGTTACTATAGATTTAGTCTAAATCTTGGTTTCTCCTGTATCAATGCCTTCTATATGCACATTGCACATTTATAGTTTTGAAAGAATTAATAGGCCAGCTTAATATATAGGGAAGTTTTGATTGAAAGGGCCTTATCTATGCTATAATTTTACATTAAGGTTTGGTTGCAAGGACTTTGAGTGTGTTTGAGATGGCTTATGAAATCCAAAAAATACTTTTTTTAATAAATGTTTATCAAAAGTGTTTAAGAAAAACACTTTTATTAAATAAGTATTGTTTGTATATTCAAATTTTAAAATATTTAAATTAATGTATTTTATAAAAAAAAACATGTTTGGATATGAAAATACTTATTTGTGTCATAATTGTTAATATGATTGAATGCACATATACAAACATACACTGCACATATAATGATACACAAAAAAATATATATATCTCATACAAAAAAATATCATATTAATAAATGTATCATACGAAAAAAATTACATAGTCCAACTATTCTAATGACATACTAGAGTTGCAAAACACATGTTAATAGTAAATACAATCAAAAATCATGCTTGATTGTCCCTTAGAATTGTTGAAGCAATATGTTATGTCCTCTTATACATTGGATTTGTATCTGACAAATTAATATCCTCTTTAAAAGCAGTTTGGTTTATATTGCCTTCCTTCTCTAACTCTACATCTTTATTAGCATACCTTTCAAATAATACGTCTCTGATGTCATGAAGCCTTATGTAATTATGGCAAGTCATGCAAGGAACAACAATAAACATTTCTTAGTGAAATCAAAACGAGGAATTTGCTGTAAAATTGGAAATTTTTTCTTTAATAGTCAAAAACATCGTTCAATCACATTCCTTAATGAAGAATGTGCATGATTGAACATCTCCTCCTTCCCATGAGGTTTTCCCCCTCTACGAAATTTCGGGTAGATGATATCTCATTTCCCTATAAGGAGTAAGATAGCCATCCATATTAGGGAAGCCAACGTCTACCACATAATATTTTCTTAAAAAAAAAATAACAAAATTATTAAGTATTATATGTAGTTAAGAATGCAAAAAAAATTAATCAACACATTCTTTACTCATACCTAGAGGTGGTTTTAGAAAGTTTAAATGCCTATTACGAATACAATGTAGTAGCACTCTGGAGTCATGAGCCGTTCCTTCTCACCCAACATTGACAAATGTGAAAACCATGTTAAAAGAACATATTGTCAAGACAGTTTGCATGCATACTATCTTCCTACCTCTAAAAGGAATTTGTTTTGAAGTAGGAACATGAGCACTAACATGTGTGCCATCAATTGCCCCAATATAATCTTTGAAATATGGATAGTATTTAGGATTCAATCTGATCTCTTGAGTAATGCAATTGAAATTTTGATGAGGTTTGATGATTTTCATTGAAAGTTTGGTCATCCCTAATAAAACATCATTGAAATGCTGACTTATTGTCTCTCCAGAATGTTGAAATCGCTCTTGCATCATTCTATTTCGCTCATTGTGATCAATAGTGATTAAAAATATAGCTAGCTTCTCTTGACTTGACACGTTTCTACTATCACACAACAAGTTCTTTTCTTCATTAACTCGCACAATAAAAAAAAACCACATGCTTTTCCATTCAAAATTGTTCAAGGGATACACGATCATGGCCATTAAGAATCTCTAACACATATTGATGACCGGTTAGGGCAGAAGTCCTACATGGCATTTTACTCTTGCGCATGGCAGCCCATTTTCTCAAAAGTTATATGGTAAGTATGGTAAGGTATATAGTTTTCAGATTCATTCTGCACAACACATCCAAAGCAATGAAAAAAAATATAAGCATTTACATTTAAACAAATTCTAGTAGCATACGTCTATCCAAGAGTCCAACATATATATCAATATAATAAAAATCCAAAAGTCAACAAAACAAAAACTCAAGTATTACCATCACAGTAAAGCTTAGTGTTCAAATAACTTCAAGAAACCAAATAATCATAGTAAAGAGTAGTGTTCAAAACAAATAAAATATTTGAAAATTTATCTAAAAAAAGCACCTAAACAAGTCCACTTTTGAAAAGACACCCTACTGACTAGTGTTCCCTCCGTCCCTCATATACTTCAACCATGCAGATCGAACACTAGATTCAGGCAAATTCATGCATGTTTCCCAGTTGATTACATCCTGAAAAAGAACAAGAGCCTGCCAGTACAATGGCCTACCATATGGAATAAGGTCACACATTTTGTGAAGCTCTTGCATGCACTCCTTGATTGTGGATGACATTAGTGCAACAGTGCTATGTATTGCTTGCACAACTTTGATAGTTGTTTGTCCAATCGTCAGAGACGTTACCTCAACAAAAATATTCCATGTCTGGTCATCACACAAGACACCTCCTGTTATAGGATCAATAGTCACTCCAGTATGATTAGTCAATTTGTGTCATGACTTTCATGCATCATTAGTACTAGCAAAGTGATTCTTCAATTATTTTTTATCATACATGACATTTTCCTTTGCTGTAAACCCATCTATAATATTCTACCAACCTCGCTTGTTAAAACTAATAGTTGGCTGATTACCTTTATCCACCTATTTAACACATAACTCAAAAAAAGTCTTATGTATCTCCATAATCCAATTTGTTTTGTCTTTATCATTCCTATAACTACTAAAAGTCATCTAAAGTAACATTACAAAAAACATAGGTTAGCACAATGTGTATAATAATAACTAACCATAACAAAGCCTTGTATAAATTCAATACATCTTTTCTTCTACAACATGTGCATGATATCCATAATTGACACAAGTTATTCTTACATTACTAATACAAAGAATTCAATACAAATCTTTCTGAGGCTTACTTGATTAGCATGCATAGTAAAGGTAAGAAATTGCTATGAGCCTAGGCTTGCCCTAAATTTTGACCTGAAAGAGCTTCATCATTCCTAAACAGAGTAAGTTATCAAGAATATATATATATATAAAAATAAAGATCAGAAAAATAAAATTAATGACATCGTTCAACAATGTTTGAATACATTCAAATTATCACATCATAATTTGTAAATTAAGCACTCAAATTGTCATCGGGTCCTTCATAGATAGCATTTTGATCTAGAAACAGAATAATGCACACAGGAATGATTTTTTACTTTTGGCTGATGACAAAGTCAAGAAGAAGAAAGATATAACATTATAGACAAAATCCAAAAAATGACATGAAGACACGAAAACTAATCCTGAACACCACTTCAAAAGGATTTGCTTTATGCTGATAGACCATGGCTTTAGGGTTTGCTTTGAGTTTTCTAGATTGAGACAAAGCTACCTGTCTTTCCTCACTTGTCAAAGAAGCAGAATGCTTTCATTGACCGACACAGTCCAAAGGAAAAGGTTCCTTATAACTATGATACCCTGATAGCCAGCTTGTTCTCCATCCATAACCATGAAAGTCCAAGGCTTATATGTGTAATATATACAACTCCAACTTGTGGCCCATGTAGGACTGAAGCCAATTCTTAGCAACGTATATAACTTATTTCAATACTGTAAGATATGTAACTATGAATGCATGCTTATAAGTAGCCAAGTACAGTATATTTATTGACAAATTAAGGTATTACATGTTTATTGTGAAAGAGAAAAGAGATTTACTACGAGTGTTTCAAAATATCGAGAAGAAGGTTTTGAATATTTCGTATTATAATTAAACGTCCAAAATGGGAATGGAGCTAGATCTAACCACATTGGACAATTAAGGAACTCATACAGGTGCTAGAGATTTTTCTAAAGGTCAGTGGTTCAAGTCAATAAATGAGGTGACCCTTCCCACTTATTGAAGACCATTCACAGCTCATTATCTAAGAAGTCATACTAACAATAAACAAGTGAAATAGTCGAACATTTCCATATACATAAAATGTTCTCAACCAGTTTATGCTATGACTTATGGGTTCTCTTAAGTTTCCAAATTTAAGTTTAAGATAAATGAAGGGTTAATTGCATTGGAGGTCCTCAAAGTATGAAGTTTGTCTTATTTTGGTCCCCAATGTTTCAATTACATTATTTTGGTATCTGAAGTATCGAATATATTTTTGTATGGTCCCTAAAGCAGATAGTGTCCAGATTACTAACGATTTTTAACATAAACTTGTCACGTAATACCTAAAATATGGAAAAAAAAAAATTTTTGATAGTTCTTAAACAACATTTGGGTAACCCTTGGCAAAAAATGTGTAATATGGTTAATTTTTGATCAAAATTTGGATAGTTTGTGATCAAAACTGTGTAATTTAGGTAGCTATTTAACCAAAATTTGAGTAGAAATTTGGTCAAGAATTATCCAAATTATTTTTTTGTCCATATTTAAGTATAACACGACAAGTTTATGAAAAAAAATTGTTAGCAATCTGGACGCTATCTGCTTGAGGAACCATATAGAAACATATTCAATACTTTAGGGATCAAAATGATGCAATTAAAATATTGAAGACCAAAATGAGACAAACCCCATACTTTGGGGACCTTCAGTGCAATTAACCCATAAATGAACTTATTGTCACACTATAGGCCTGCTTTAATTTTGAAGCAACCATCTTATAAATCAGCAAAAAACTGGTCCATTATTGAACGAAATCTAGTGTACTATTTGTATCTTCTTGTTCAATAGACAAGGTGTAGAGTTTGGATTACATGCCTTATACATATTGATATCCACATTTGCCTTGGTGCATTCTGTAATAGTACAGGAACAAAAACCAAAGCCAAAAGGTGATAAGCAAGAAAAAGAAAGAACTTAATTTATTTGAACACATTCAATACTTGCCTAAAGGAAAAGAAAAGAAGTTTGAGATACTTGTGCTTATTGTTTCTCCACCCAAATAAAATCTGTAGTAATTTGAGATATTTGTCTTGGAATTTGATATGAATTTTGATTATTAGATCATGCCTTTTGTGGCAGTAGCACTTCAAACAACTCACAGATGACAGAGAAACCCTCACCCAAGAAAAGCAATAAGACCATACCAACACACAGAAAATACAAAAGAAGCCATGTTTGAGAAGCCATTGACTCCAAGCAATGTGGGTATGCTTAACCGGCTTGTCATACCCAAACAAGAAAGGCAATGGACCAACACATAAGTACAAATCAAATCTAAATTTTATAAGAGAGATTTTATCAAACAGATTATAGGAATGAGAAATTTATTAACTAGAGTTTCCAAAAGAGTAAATAAAGAGATGAATAGAGAGAGAGAGACAAATCTATCAAATATATTCCATGTAATATACAAATATGAGAAAATTCAAACAAAATAGAAGTTGAAAGATGAAAAATAGATGGTTCATACGTGTTCAAGATGGACTAAGATCTCCAATAACTCCAGAAGAATGAAGACCGAAGAGGGAACAGTGTTGTCACGATTGCCGGTGATCACCTAATTCTTCGGCATCGTCATCGATTGTCGCCAAAGTGAAAGATGTCCTTCAGTCGTTCACAACAGAGGGTATGGAGAGAGCTACGATGGTGAGGAAGAAAAAAATAAAATCAAATGATTGGCTAAAGTGATTTTGGATATGTAAAATCTTTATTTTTTAACTTTTATTTTTGAACTTATTTAAGTAGTAAAACAATTTTAACTTTTTTAAAATTACTTCTAATAAGTAATCTCAAACACTATTTTTTTTTCAAGTACTTATGATAAGTCAAAAGTCTAAAAAAACATTTTTTTTAAGTCAATCCAAACCCAAGGGCGGCCCAACACAAATTGGGGCCTAAAGTAAGAAAATATTTTATAGAGATTTACAGTATGATTTATTTTCAAATTTTTAGTGATTTTGGGATTAGGCAAGAATTGTGAAGTCAAGATCTTACATATGAATAAATTGAATAAAGTCTTAAAGAAACAACAAGATTGCCAAAGATACGGACAATAAACTAAAGCAAGACAATGAGACTGTGAGGGAGAGAAAGAGTTGGAGAGAGGCAGTGAGAGTGGAGAAAAAACTAATAAAAAGAATTTGAGAGAGATTGCTACTTTTAAAGTTAGAAGTCGTTAATTTTAGATTTTTTTAGAAGACTTTGTTATATTTTAGAACTTTCACCGGTCATTCCTCCTTCCTCCCCCACCTCATCTTTACTATCTGTCATATATTCTCTAGGCCAACACTCTATCTCCAACATTTCCTATTTAGTCATTGGCTTCTCAGGTAACCCCTCCTTGACTCTCTCTTGCATTTTAGGTTGATCCACACCTCTCTTTGTCTCTTTCTATTGCATATCTTGGTTCTGATTGAGAACTAGATTTAGGTCACCATTTCGAGTAGTCCATGCTTTGAGTGCTCAATGGTGCATCAGAAAAAGGTGATGCTATCGCCCAAAGAGAAGTAGAAGTTATTGGATCAGTCCCACTTGGTCGGCTTGCTTCATTTTAAATTTTTATTTTGGGTAAATTATACCTATCTCCTCTGAGGTTTAGTCAAATAACAACTACACCTCCTTTTGTTTTGAACATAATAGCGACCTCCCCTATTAGTGGCAACCATTCTATCTTTCTAACAGCAACACAAAAATGACTATAATACTCTCAACCCAAAAGATTTTCTACTTATTGACCTTTAGTTAATTTTACAACATCTAATCACAAATTGCTATATCGATATAATAGAATTAAAGGAAAACATTACTTAGTTAATATAATATAACTAGTTATTGTCTGTGCCTGACAGCACAGAATAATAAAAAATAATAAACAATAAATATATTTGTATTTATATCTAAAATCAAATCATAAATATAGAGAATAGATAAAAGAATTTAAGTATCAGTTTGTAGTGGGGGTGAAAAGTGGTGGGCGACAGTGGTCGTAGTAGGAGACGGTGATAGTTGTAGTGAGTGACAATGACCGTGGTAACAGTGGTGGCGACGACAACGGTGGTGGTGGGAGTGGAGGCGACAGTGTTGGCGGTGGAGGCGAAGACGACGGTGGTGGTGGTGGTGGCGGAGACAATGGTGGGGGTTGTGGTAGGGGTGATGGTGGTAGAGGTAGCGGTGGGGGTAGAGGTAGTGGTAGGGCGGTTTCAAACACTATTTTTTTTAAGTATTTATGAGAAATAATTTATAAAAATACTTTTAAAAAGTCACTTCAAACGCACTTTTAGGGGCATATTTTTTCATTTAAATTTAGGGTGTTAATATTAACTATTAGATTAACTTTAAAGTAAAATTTAAAGCGNTATGAGAAATAATTTATAAAAATACTTTTAAAAAGTCACTTCAAACGCACTTTTAGGGGCATATTTTTTCATTTAAATTTAGAGTGTTAATATTAACTATTAGATTAACTTTAAAGTAAAATTTAAAGTGATCTCAACTGAAAATAGCAAAAGTTATTTTGTTTATCTTTTGAAATTTGAATTATAAGTTACTTTATTATATAGATTTATCCTAAATGAAAGGAAATCTTATTTATTTCATAAATTTTGTTACAAAACTCAAACCAAATCTAATCAATTTATTTATTGAATAATATTTATTTTCAAAAATCAAATCTAATTAATTTTTTCCATAATTCATACCAAATTTGATTAACTTTATTAATTAAATTAAATTTATCACAAACTCGAACCAAATATAAAGCAATTCAATTAATTAGATTAATTATCTCAAAATTCAAATTTAATTTTGTGCTAAAACTTAAATTTAGTTTGAAAACAAACTTAATTGGTAATAACCTAATATTTAGTCACATAATCCATGATGATGTGGTTTGGTGATTAAAAGCAGCAGTTTATTTGGAAACAAGGTTTAGCTAATAATACTGCAAATATGGTTGGTTTGACAGCAAGTACAAGTTAAATAAAACCATGATAAGAGTAATATTGGTATTTTAATACATCAACAAATTTTTCATGTCCCTTTAACTACAAACTGATGGTTGGGGGAATCTGTTATCGACAACCAAAGCAGAGGGAATTGCAGTGTTATTTTTCATATGTGAGGGGGTCTCGTTGTTATTTAATCAAATCTTGGGGGAGGTGGATGTAATTTACCCTTTTATTTTTGTAACTAAGCAAGACAACTTGCAGTGGAAAGAAACTCATCGGTGTTCAGCTGAAATCCACCTACAATCTGCACAGGTCTTTGTCCTTATTACATTTATTTCTAAAACGGACAGTAAGTGCAATAGAAAAGGGAAATTGAATTTTATTGTTTGGTCTCATGAAAAAATTGNTGAAATCCACCTACAATCTGCACAGGTCTTTGTCCTTATTACATTTATTTCTAAAATGGACAGTAAGTGCAATAGAAAAGGGAAATTGAATTTTATTGTTTGGTCTCATGAAAAAATCGAATGCTTATTTAATTCTAACTGTCATTTGTTCTCCTCATTGGTGTTACTCTCCCAGGCAACGTCTCATTCACATAAAAAATCTAACATACACAAGATAACGAGAAGTAAAATGGTGGCCCTATAGCATGGAATTGGTGTGTGAACAATTACAGACTAGATTGAAGAAGAAGAAGATATTCAAAGAAGAGAGAGAGAGATANCTATAGCATGGAATTGGTGTGTGAACAATTACAGACTAGATTGAAGAAGAAGAAGAAGATATTCAAAGAAGAGAGAGAGAGAGATAAACTGAAATTGTATTCTCATTTTACTGAAATTATAGATCTAATACATGTGATGTATGTACAGCTGGCATAACTAATCTTCTAACTAACTCTATGACTGTAACTAAGTTTGTTACAACTCCTTTCTGTTATGCCTTTGAGCAGTGATTCCAGGAATTGCATCCTTGATTTGTTCAGTGAGGTCTACAATGGCTGCAATCATCTTGTTGGAGTTATGACCTTGGTTATCGTCCTCCTTCAAATTGATGGAGGTATCCTCAGTTAGTATGCTACGAAAAGTAAGGAATCTCTGAGAAGATAGAGGCTTGGTGAATGCACCAGCTAATTGATCTTCACTGGCAACAAAGTGGACAACAAGATATTTGCGAGTGACTATTTCCCGCAAAAAAATCAACTTCAGAGTATTTTGTACAGGCATGAAAAAGAAGATTGTTGGCTAGATCAAGGGTAGAGATGTTGTCACACCAAATAGTGGGTGGAGAAGGCAGATAGATATGAAGATCACAAAACAATATCCTAAGCCAAGATTGTTCAGCTGCTATAGTTGCTAATGCCCTGTACTCTACCTCAATGCTGGATGTAGAAACCGTAGGCTGTTTCTTAGTACCCCATTGTATTGGATGTGAGCCCAGAAAGAGAATGAAGTCTAGTAGATCGTCTGTCTATAATGTCCCTAGCCCAATTTGCATCAGTGTATGTAGAGAGATTTAGAGAGGAAGGGGGTGACTTTTAGAAAAGACCATATGAAGCGTTGCCTTTAAGGTATCTGAGAATGCATTTGAGAGCTGCAAAATGAATATCTGTGGGGCAATGCATGAACTGGTAAACTTGGTTTACTGAATTGGTGAGATTAGGTCTAGTGAATGTAAGGTAGTGCAAATCTCCAATAAGACTTCGAAAAAAGGTGGGGTCTACTGGAAGAGTGCCAACATGTTTGGTGAGTTTTGTAGAAGGAGAACATGGAGTTTTGTAAGGATTACAGTCCAACATTTGCACATTGGTGAGTAAATCAACTACATATTTATGTTGAGAGATGAATAGGTGTCTGCTTTATTTCAAGACCAAGATAATAGTGAAGAGGAGGTCCGAGGTCAGACATGGCAAAGGTCTGATTAAGATTAGTAACAAGGGAATTAATGTATGTTGGATCATTTCAGTAATGATAATGTCATCCATAAACAACATAAGTAAAGTAATGGAAGATGATTGTTTTTGAATACAAAGAGATGGATCTGCCTCTAAAGGAATGAATTCTGAATCAAGGAGATAAGTAGTAAATCTCTCAAACCAAGCTCTAGGAGCCTATTTGAGACCATAAATGGACTTGTAGAGCTTACAAACATGGGTAGGAAGATCAAGATCCGTGAAACCTAGAGGCTATTGCATATAAATCTCCTCTTTAAAGATGCCATGGAGGAAGACATTTTTGACATTCAGCTGTCTGAGAGACCAGTGGTAATGAGCAGCTATAGAAAGAATGGCCTTAACAGTGGCATGATTGACCACTGGGCTGAATGTCTCATAAAAGTCCAAGCCTGGTTCCTAATGATACCATTTGTAACCAAACGAGCTTTATACCTTGAAATGGGACCATCAGAAGCTCCTTCTATCTTATAAAACCATTTGCAACCTATGAGATTCTGTGAGGGAGAAGAGGGTACTAGAGGCCATGTGCCTTCTTGTCAAGGATCAAAATATCGTTTCGGTCACCTACAAAACGAAAAATGTTTCGACGTGTTTCGAAAATGTTTTGACCCGTTTCAAAAACATAATGAAAAAAATAAAAAATTTAAGAATTATTTTTCTAAAAGATTGATAGAAATATATCAAAATATCTTGAAATATTCTAAAACAATTGTGCAAATACATTGAAATATTATAATATATTTAAAAATATTATGGAATACCTCAAAATATCATAATTTTAATTTCATCATTGTTTCGTTTCGGTCTCCTTGGAAACGGAAACGTTTCGGACGTTTCGACCGTTTCGAAACTATATTTTGATTCTTGCTTGTTATAATGCTAAAAATTCAGCAGCCATAGCCTGTCTCCATTCTGGTATTTTGGATGTTGTAGTAAAGGATGTGGGCTTAGATGATGAAGCAGTGGTGAGGAAGGCCTTCTTTTTAGATATTCCTGATTTTGATCTAGTTTGCGTAGTATGAGCATTAAGAGGTGGAGGCTGAGTTGGTTCTGTAAGGATTGCAAAAAGGTTGATATAATATCAGAAGGAGCTGCAGNATTCAGCAGCCATAGCCTGTCTCCATTCTGGTATTTTGGATGTTGTAGTAAAGGATATGGGCTTAGATGATGAAGCAGTGGTGAGGAAGGCCTTCTTTTTAGATATTCCTGATTTTGATCTAGTTTGCGTAGTCTGAGCATTAAGAGGTGGAGGCTGAGTTGGTTCTGTAAGGATTGCAAAAAGGTTGATTTAATATCAGAAGGAGCTGCAGTGGATTATGGAGAAGGTGTGGATGAGGAGTTTAACAAGGATGGTTGAAAAAGAAAATTGGGAGTTGAAGAGATATTGGGTGATTGCTGTGTAGAAGAGAGTTGGCAATCAGGAATCTATTTAGAGAAAGAGTTTGAGAGATATAAAGTAGGTATAGGGCCAAGACTAGAAGATTGGTAATCTGAGGAGGATTGATTTAGAGCAAATGGAAAAAAAATTTCATCAAAAATAACATGTCGAGAGACAAGTACTTTGTTAGTTGGAGAATGAAAGCACAGATACCCTTTATAATCCAGAGCATAACCAATGAAGACAAATTGGTCAGATTTGAGTTGTAGTTTATGACTGTCATAAGGCTTAAGCAAAGGGTAGCAGGCGAAACCAAATGTCTTGAGAATGGAATAATCTAGTAATTTCTGAAATAAAATCTCAAATTGGGATTTGTCAGAAGTGTTTTTGCTTGGAAGCTTGTATATGAGGTAAACAGCTGTGGAGAAAGTATGGTACCAGAATTTTAAGGTCAAAGAGGCTTGGTTCATTGAGGTTATGGCTGTATCAACAATGTGTCTGTACTTCCTTTCAGGTACCCCATTTTGTTCTGGGGTGTATGGACATGACTTTTGGTGCTGAATTCCACAAGAATTGAGATAAATTTGAAGACTATGAGCTGCATATTCACCTTCCCCATCAGTTCTAAGTACTTGTAGAGTTTAGTAAATTTTCAATGTAAGGCTTGAATTTACAGAATATACTACTAACTTCAGATTTATATGTAAGAGGAAAGATCCAAGCGTATTTAGAAAAATCATCAATGAAAGAGACATAGTACTTGAACCCTTGAAAAGACTCTACTAGAGCAAGGCCTTACAAATCACTATGTAATAGTGCTAAAGGAGATACAGACAGGGTTTAAGAAAAAGGAAAAACTAATGTNAAAATCATCAATGAAAGAGACATAGTACTTGAACCCTTGAAAAGACTCTACTAGAGGAAGGCCTTACAAATCACTATGTAATAGTGCTAAAGGAGATACAGACAGGGTTTAAGAAAAAGGAAAAACTAATGTTGTCATTTTTCCACTAATACAATGTTTGGAAAGAGAAGAAGTTCTGTGAGATGATGTTGAAAGTTGTGCTTGTTGAAGAACTTGTGATAAGACTGGTGGAGAAGGATGTCCTAGTCTAGAATGCTATAGAGAATTTGAGATCTTGAATCCAATATGTGCCTTGGGAGAATTTGACAATGAGTGAGAAGCATAAATAGCATAGAGTCCATTACGACTCTTGCCCTGGTAAAGCACCATCCCTGTGGCTTTGTCCTGAATAAGAAAGGAGTGGGCATCAAATAGAAATTGGCAATTTTTATCCACACATAATCTGTGTACTGATGACAGATTTGAAGTAATGGATGGAACACAAAGAACTTTTGAAAGTTTAAACATATGAGGAGTTTTCAAAGGAATAGTGTCAGTGTGAGATGTTCAGACATTGAACATTACCAATGGTGACTTGATCTGTGTCATAATACTCAGATGGAAGAGATAGATTTGCTAGTTCATAAGTAAGGTAATGTGAAGCACCAAAATCTGCAATCCAGTACTGTGAATCATTATTGAGTGAAGGAGAGGATGAAGTAATTGTCATTGCAGTGAGATTTGTAGAAGGTTGTTTCCCTTGGTAAGCATAGTCCATCCGATGATAGCAATCCAAGGATGAGTGACCAGATTTATTGCAGATTTGATGGACGATGCAATTGGAACTTGGTTGTGATCTAGATTGATATTGTTGTTGAGGTGATGTAGGACCAAGAACAAAAGGATTCCAAGAAGGATTACGATTGTTATTATATCTGCCTGAGTTTGAATTTTCTCTGCCACGATTAGAATTTCCTCTACCTCTTGATGAATATCCTCCTCTTCCTCGCTGAGATCCTCTACCTCTGAACTGAGTGTTGTTACTATTTGTTGCTGCCATAGCTATAGGTGAGAATGAATTTGTCTGTTGAGCAGACATTGTTTCAAGAGAGGTTTCCTCTGCCATAAGAAGGACATGGAGATCTTCAAGAGAAACAGCATGAGTTCTTGTCCTGATTGAAGTTCTGAATGCATTATACTCGGGTGGCAAGCTATTTAGAGTAGAAATGAGAATGTCTTCGTCATCAAGAAGAATACATGTTGTGGCTAACTTATCTCTGATTTCCTGGATTTTTTTGCACATATACATCTACATAATCTCTGCCTTTTGTGATCGTTTGAAGACTAGTTTTGAGTTGTAGAATGTTAGACCTTGAAAGAGATGAATATTGGCTCTCAAATGCTAGCCATACATCTCTGGAAGTTGTATATCCAACAACTGTTGAAATTGCAGAGGCGGATAGTGTCTCGTTGATCAAAGGCATTAAGGCTGATCATGTGTTATCCTGTTGAGATATTCTGAACTTATCTCTGAGGCGAATGATCCAGATTCATTTTTTACGAATTGATCTGGTCAAGGTATAGAATCATCAGTAAAGCCCATGAGACTGAGCTTTGAGAATTGCTGAAATTTGAAACTTCCATGAGACAAAAATTTGTCGAATCAAGGCGTATAGAAATGAGGTTACAGCTATTTGAGAGAAGAAAATTTAGTGAATTTTGTATGAAACGAAGATGAAGAAAAAGACGAAGTTGATACTGATGAAGTAGATGAGGCAGATGATAAAGACGTATTCATTGTTTGGATGTTAATCCTTTTCAGGCTCTGATACCACGAACAATTATAGACTAGATTGAAGAAGAAGAAGAAGGAAATATTCACAGAAGAGAAACAGAGAGAGCTCAAGAACAGAGGGGAGAGAGAGAAACTGAAATTGTATTCTCATTTCTTATTGATTCAGTACAGAGGCTTTTCTATTTATTCACATGCTTGTGTCACATCATATNTTGTATATCCAACAACTGTTGAAATTGCAGAGGCGGATAGTGTCTCGTTGATCAAAGGCATTAAGGCTGATCATGTGTTATCCTGTTGAGATATTCTGAACTTATCTCTGAGGTGAATGATCCAGATTCATTTTTTACGAATTGATCTGGTCAAGGTATAGAATCATCAGTAAAGCCCATGAGACTGAGCTTTGAGAATTGCTGAAATTTGAAACTTCCATGAGACAAAAATTTGTCGAATCAAGGCGTATAGAAATGAGGTTACAGCTATTTGAGAGAAGAAAATTTAGTGAATTTTGTATGAAACGAAGATGAAGAAAAAGACGAAGTTGATACTGATGAAGTAGATGAGGCAGATGATAAAGACGTATTCATTGTTTGGATGTTAATCCTTTTCAGGCTCTGATACCACGAACAATTATAGACTAGATTGAAGAAGAAGAAGAAGGAAATATTCACAGAAGAGAAACAGAGAGAGCTCAAGAACAGAGGGGAGAGAGAGAAACTGAAATTGTATTCTCATTTCTTATTGATTCAGTACAGAGGCTTTTCTATTTATTCACATGCTTGTGTCACATCATATTAGCTAGATCTAATACAAGCTAGCGTAACTATTCTTCTAACTAACTAACTAACTCTATGACTATAAGTTAGTTTGTTACAACTTCTTTCTGTTATGCCTTTGAGTAGTGATTCCATGAATTGCATCCTTGCTTTGTTCAGTGAGGTCCATAATGGCTGCAATCATCTTCCTGGAGTTATGACCTTGGTTATCAGTGCTTAGCATTTGCATGGAATTTGGTGTGTCCACTCTCCAATAATTCCCAAGTTTCTACTTTGTTCAGGACCTATAGTTTCTTCAATTCTACTTTTCTGACTTTGTTCATGATGTAATGTCAAGCCGTGAAAGAGCTCAAACCATTCTGTACAATTCACTTGTTCTTTATTTTGTTTATTGCTTCATTAGTGATTCAGTTTGCACCGAAAAAGAAAGTTTTGGTTTTAATTCTTGGAAGCTTTAAGGCAAGGAAATTCATTATCGAAACAGTTGCAATTAAACGATTAGTGAGTAGTTTCTAATGCTTCAGAGCCCACAACCAATCATGTCGCCGTTGTGTCCTTTTTTGTATACATTGATTGTGGTCAATTTTTTTTTATTAGATTTTAGTCTAATGGAAAGAAGACAAGTAAATAATCGATAAAGACTATGTTCTTGAGCTTGTCGTTGATGTGTTGGGTCTCAAGAACCATTGATGATGACATAGTGTGACCACTATTAAATAGGTTACTTCGTGGCAGGTTGTACATTTACCAAGTGTTTGATATAAATAATTTAATTATGACTTTTAGTAAATTTCTGCTGCAGAGAGTTCTAACTTTGTTTAAATAGTTTTAGGCTTGGATTGGTTGGGAATTCCATTCTTAACCTTTTGCAGTTTCATAATGTTTCTCATCAACGATTCGAGGTTGTAGCATAGTTGACGTTGAATCTGAAGGATCTATTGCTGGATAGATACATTTGACAACCAATCCTCTTGATAGTACAATAGTAGCAAAGAAAAAGTAAAGAAAATAATATACGAGCTTGTTTTATAGTAATAGTAATTAATTGTTGTTTTTTCAAGGTCAATATATTCACTCACCTAGATGTTTTTAGAAATTGAAATCTATTTTTATTATCTATTATCTTGATTTCTATTTTTTTTTTAATGAATTTTTGCATTAAACCCACAAATGCCTGTATTTTTGAGTTACATCAAGATCATTAGTACTTTCTCTTAAGCAAAAAATTGAGAGAGCCCAGCAAAAAAAAAAAAAAATCTTTGGATAAGCAAGCGTACCTCCGACCTACCATATACTAGTCTAAATCAATCTTTTATTTGTGTGTGTTCTTCAATTCTGGCCCTCGGAGTTAGAAATCTAAGCTTGAGTCCGTATTGGAAAGGTATTCTGGGGATGGAGGCTTTTTATTACCATCCAAGTGAATTCATTCTCTTGTTGCTCGTGCATAGTTGCTTTATCTGGATTTCTTTATTGCTTGATTGTGTATTGCATGCTTGCGTGTTGCATACTTACGTATTGTGTATGTGATATTCGAAAGTTGTGTCCTGGTTTAGTGTGAACCAAGTAACTTAGTTATTTCACAGCCTTTCACTTCCCCATTTACCCACCTTATTTTGTCTCGAAAGAAAAAAAGGAATTCTATTCTGCATTACTAAGATAAGGAACTCTTATTGGGCACAAATTTTTGGGACTTGTATTATTCAAATAGGATTTAAGTCTTTATGAGAAATCTTGCTTTTATTTCTCTTTCTTCTTGTGGTGTTTTTGTTTGGATTATAAAAATAATTCAATTTTTTCATAGCATATGTTTGGTGTTGTTGAATTGGGTATGCCTCTACTGCTTATTTTGTTCCAAGATCTTTTCATTTAAAACTAAAGTTGTATGAACATTCTTTTCATTGTACTGGACATGAACACATTTATATTTTAAGATTGAAGCCTTATTTTGCCTTTTAAACATAGGACTACAATGACTCTTCCAAGTTTTAGTTTTTAATTTTTTATTTGAAACTCAACTAACTATGGATTATTATCATAGTTGTGGATTTATTTAAGATGTTCTTTTTGTTTGTTAAACAAAATTTACAGATATAATACATCACAATCATTGCGTTAATAGTGGATTTCACCTAATACTGGACTCCATTATTAATGAATGATTAGGTCAATAAATTAGATTCAAGTAATATTGCTATTAGATTAAAGACTTATGCTTCGTTTGGTATAATGAAAAAATAGAAGGATAAAAAATTAGAGTGATAGGTAAAGCNGCTTTTATTTCTCTTTCTTCTTGTGGTGTTTTTGTTTGGATTATAAAAATAATTCAATTTTTTCATAGCATATGTTTGGTGTTGTTGAATTGGGTATGCCTCTACTGCTTATTTTGTTCCAAGATCTTTTCATTTAAAACTAAAGTTGTATGAACATTCTTTTCATTGTACTGGACATGAACACATTTATATTTTAAGATTGAAGCCTTATTTTGCCTTTTAAACATAGGACTACAATGACTCTTCCAAGTTTTAGTTTTTAATTTTTTATTTGAAACTCAACTAACTATGGATTATTATCATAGTTGTGGATTTATTTAAGATGTTCTTTTTGTTTGTTAAACAAAATTTACAGATATAATACATCACAATCATTGCGTTAATAGTGGATTCACCTAATACTGGACTCCATTATTAATGAATGATTAGGTCAATAAATTAGATTCAAGTAATATTGCTGTTAGATTAAAGACTTATGCTTCGTTTGGTATAATGAAAAAATAGAAGGATAAAAAATTAGAGTGATAGGTAAAGCATAAGAATGATGAAAAAGTGGATGGATAACCTTTTCTTTCAACTCATCAAAATTAATTTTTTCAAAATTAGGAGAAAAAGTTAATGAAAAATTAATTATGTGTGTTAAAATGTATGTTATTTATCTGTATATTATTTGATATATACATATATAATCTTTATCAATTATATATTATGCATGCATTAATGTCATATATAGATATAATGGTAAAATATATATTTATACTTTTTAAAAAATAATTAAAAAAATTAAAAAATATTTTCCCATCTTGTCAAATACAAAAAAAAAAATTAATAATTTTTACTTTCCCTCCCTCTTACCAAATACAAAGAAGGAAAGTAAAGATTCCTCTCTTAAAAGATATAAAGTGTATCACTCTCACTTTTTGTCCTTTCATTTTTGCATCTATCNAAATAATTAAAAAAATTAAAAAATATTTTCCCATCTTGTCAAATACAAAAAAAAAATTAATAATTTTTACTTTCCCTCCCTCTTACCAAATACAAAGAAGGAAAGTAAAGATTCCTCTCTTGAAAGATATAAAGTGTATCACTCTCACTTTTTGTCCTTTCATTTTTGCATCTATCCTACCAAATGGATCATTAGTATTTGCTTTGAAAACGATGACAAAAGTTACTCTTATGAATCTTAATTTTTCTTTTTTGATTATAGATTCAAGTTATTCTTCATTATTCTAATTTTTGTGAGTTCATTTAGGATATCTATTGAGTTTTTTTTTTTTTTTGCCTTAAAGATATTTTAAATTTTTTAATTTTGATGGATAGGTTGAAGAANTTTGTGAGTTCATTTAGGATATCTATTGATTTTTTTTTTTTTTTTGCCTTAAAGATATTTTAAAATTTTTAATTTTGATGGATAGGTTGAAGAAATTTTTTTAAAAAAATTATAAATTCCAATTCTATGCGAATTGTCATTTGGTGTTGGTGCGAGCATTGGACTATGACAGTGAATCATGATNAAATTTTTTTAAAAAAATTATAAATTCCAATTCTATGCAAACTGTCATTTGGTGTTGGTGCGAGCATTGGACTATGACAGTGAATCATGATAAGAATTTTATAAACGTGAACAAGGTCGCTTACTTTTCTTTTTTCTTCATTTGACCGAGAATAATGGTTTGGATATTCTATGTCGCACTAATTTTAGGATTCTACATAAATCCACCTTTTTGTTCTTCAGTTGCTCTTGTGTTTTCTGCTAAATAAAAGTTTGAAACTTTCAAAAGAAATGATTAGTAATTATGCTCAAAAATATTTGTGATATCTATTTATCATCTTAATTGAAAAATTAAACAGTCATAGCAAAACAAAATATAAAAATATTCTTGATATTTGACATAACTATACAAGGAAAATTCTATACCATAATATTAAAATAATAATAGAAACACAAATTATAAATTAAAATAATTCACATACAATAACTAGCTAGATAGANTCAAAAATATTTGTGATATCTATTTATCATCTTAATTGAAAAATTAAACAGTCATATCAAAACAAAATATAAAAATATTCTTGATATTTGACATAACTATACAAGGAAAAATCTATACCATAATATTAAAATAATAATAGAAACACAAATTATAAATTAAAATAATTCACATACAATAACTAGCTAGATAAAAAAAGGTGAAAATTGGAACCAAATATGGGGAACTCTTTTGCCAATAAGGACAGATGCAAACTTATTGGCTAATTAAAGACATATAACGTGTAATTTTTGGCAAGTAGGTCCATTCGTATCTTTCATTTTTTTTATAAATGCCTATTATATCCTCCAGTACAATAGGATCGTATGTCATATATCACGCCTACAATTTCGGGATTGCTTCGTTAATATCCCATTAACGTATTCATTTGAATTTCAATTTTCATTCATCTGATTGACTTCTTTTCTTCTAATAAAATTCCATTGACATCTAATTTTGCTTTTGGCGATCTGAAGACGGCGAACTGAGTACAAGTATTTTTGTTTGATTAAATTTTTTGTTACGGCAAATTGTTGTTGTTTTTTCATTTGGTTCTGTATTTCTTGATTTTTAAGTTTGAATATTGATATTATTACTTTAAATCAGATGAATGATGTTTGTATTATGTTGTTTGAATAAACAATTTTTTTGTGAGTCTATTAGATTATCATCAACATTTTTTAGTGAAATTATTGATTAAACAACAGTATCTCAAATATGTTTTTCATTCGTTTTAAACAAATAAGTGTGTTCCTTGAACAAAGCAATAGAGGATGTCGAAGGAATGAAATGTTTCAAACTGATATATTCACCACATACTGAAATGGAAGATGAAACAGTTCAGACAAATGACTTAATCCTAGTGACTACATAGTATTCGCATCGGCTGAAGGTATAACTCATTTACAGCTGGTAGATGAATGGGAAAAGAGAATTTATTGTACCAAATGATGGTACCATAGATATAATCAGTTTCATACTAAAGGAAGACCAAAAGACATTGTGGATATAATTGACTTTATATCAATAGTTAGGGGTAAAAGTGGAATATATATGTTTTTCAAGTATCCCCACATTTTTAAGTAGTACAGATATAGATATAGATTACGATTAGCTAATTTATTTCTTATTTAAACATATTTTTTGTAGTTTATTGTCCTGTTTTTTGGCTTGTTATAGTAACATAGTAATAAGGTTGTTACTGTGTTAGTTATACTGCAATGTTACATGTGATACTATTACTGTGGCAGTCATAATGTTTTGATGTGTTAGTGTTCCTGTGTCCAAGGATCAATAACATATCAACAAGATTGTTATTGTGCAGTTATAGAGCTATCATGTGGTAAATATACGTGAGTTTTTCATGTTAATGTATTAATTATACTGTCATTGTGATACATGTTATATATGTTTTAATTTTTTAACATCTACATGCTGAATTATTATTGTAATGCTTTACAGAATTCAATATGGATGGACATGCAATATTATGTTTGTGTAGATATGATTGTGACATGTATGCAATGAGTTTAGATGGTAATTCTAACTATGCCATAATTTGGGATGGATTAATGAACAAGTGGGTCTATATCGTTATCTATGGTATACCTAGACACCCAAGATGTTTGTTGCAAAGTGATATTGATGTGAAGAATTTGATTAGTATTGTTTGTGCATTACGTCTTAGTCATGTTGATATATCAGTGTCATAAATTGGAAATGATTCTGGTAGTGAAGTGATGCAACATATGCTAGTAGAAGTTGTGGATGATACCGTATATAACAGAGAGATTAATTTACTGCCTACATTCTGTTCACATAATAACAGAGTGTTACTTGCAGTTGAATGGTCTACAAAAATTAAGCATGTGGGATAGAAATTTGAAGAAGGTGTAAGAGCATTTCGCAAAAGCACCATGCAAATATTCTACTGAGATTGGCTATAAGTTTAATTATGTGAAGAATAATAATAGGTCAGGAGTTATTGTTAAATGTGCATTGAAGAATGATTGTGGATGTGAATGGCATTAATACAGAGGGCTAGTGGTTACGTTTACATATGCAAACTTGACAACCAACACACTTGTGGAACTGCTATACGTAGAAATCAGAGCAAGCGTTTGTCTTCGAATTTGGTTGCTAAGCTTATTGTTGATAATGTTTGTGAGGAACCTTCGAAACGTGCTGTTGAAGTAGTTACTCATTTTCGTTCAAATTATGGGGTAACGGTCGATTAAGACAATGCATGACTTGGTGTTGAGAAAGTTAGAGATTTGCTATTTGGTGACCATTCGTTATCTTACCAGTAGTTAGGATGGTACAGTGTGCCAACAATACAAACCCTGGCAGTCTTATTCAGCTTCATTGTGATGTTGAGAGCAAGCATTTCAAGAGGCTATTTGTTGCTTTTAGTGCTTGTATAAGTGGATTTTAATTTCCGTCGTTCCATGTTTTTTCTCGATGGAACTTTTTTAGAGACAAGGTTTAAAGGGAACATCTTATCAACTACTACAAAGGATGGGAACCAAGGTAAATAATTTTAACCCTTTTTCCTATTACTGTGTATGTTTTTTACTGCTGAATTTATTATTTAATGTAATAATTCAAATAAGTTGACCAATTTTTGTTTTAAAATATAATGTAAGTTTATTTCTTGTTGCACTTCTTGTTGTCAACTCGGAGAATGAGTCAAATTGGCATTGGTTTCTGCAGAACTTAGCAGAGACTGTACATGCTGATCGAAAAATCACGTTCATTGCTGATTGTAATGTCGNTTCTGCAGAACTTAGCAGAGACTGTACATGCTGATCGAAAAATCACGTTCATTGCTTAATGTTGGTCTGTTGGAAGCATTGCCCAAGGTCTTCCCTAGTTCTCATCATGCTTTTTGTTTGTAGCATTTGGAGTCGAATTTGAGAGACAAATTGAGAGGTGGGCATTTTTCAAACTTATTTAGGGAGCATATGGTGTTCTTGTTACAGGAGTGCGCGTATGTCCTAAGCAACCAGATTTTTTTATGAGAAAATTGATAACTTTAAGTGTGAAGGTGATCATAACATAAATAGATTCCTTGCTAACGTCCCATATGAGAGTTAGGCAAATACTTTTTTTGAAGGTCGTATGTATGGTGAGATGTCATTAAATGTGACCGATTCGTTTAATGCTTGGATATTGAAGGCACGACATCTTCCTATTGCTAANTAGATTCCTTGCTAACGTCCCATATGAGAGTTAGGCAAATACTTTTTTTGAAGGTCATATGTATGGTGAGATGTCATTAAATGTGACAGATTCGTTTAATGCTTGGATATTGAAGGCACGACATCTTCCTATTGCTAACATGGTGGACACATAAGGGGCCAAATTATGAATCAAATGGGCTGCAGAAGAAAAATGACACTAAAATGGAATGAAGTTGTATGCCCTGAAATGGAATCTAGATTGAAAGTTGCATTTGATGAAGGTAGAACATGGTCGGTTAGAGTTTTGACTGATTCTGTGTTTGAAATAAATAGTAACCCATATGTTACTGTGGAATAATGATAATATGTCATGCTCATGCCATTAGTGGCAGATCAATTGCTTTCCTTGTTCTCATGCAATGATAGCCGTTCAGAAAAGTGGGAAAGATCTCAATGATTTTATCGATAACTTCTACCATGAGAGAACTTACAAGATGGCATACTCTGAAGCTATTATCCTATTCCTACCATTGGTTGTCCTGAATATACTATTTCAGATGCTGAGATACTGCCACCAATTGTGAAGAAACAACCTGGTCATCCCAAGAAATGTAAGATCCATTCTAGGGGTGAGAAGGTTAAAAAAATTTATTGTGGTCAGTGTGGTCAATTGGGAAATCACAACAGGAGGAGTCGTAATGAACCTATGTATATAGTTTATTTTTTTCTTTTAATTTTGTTTTCACATGATTTGTTTCATTCACATGAAGATATTCAGTGGATGTATTGCTCCTTACATAGTAGTTGCCCTCCATATTTGAAATGAATAATTCACTGTGGTGGAATGCTATAATATATTGAGGTGGCATGGTTAGTTAATGTTTAGATGTTGCTGTTACTGTGTTGAACACTATTGATATTGTGGTTGCATTGTGATGTANTAATGTTTAGATGTTGCTGTTACTGTGTTGAACACTATTGATATTGTGGTTGCATTATGATGTTGCGGCGTTGTTATGCTAATGTTACTAACCCTGTTCACTGTTGTGATATGATTATGTTATTGTGTTGTTATGCTCATGTTAATGACCCTGATGATATTATCATGTTACTGTGGTGGCAAGCTAATGTTACTGTGCTAATATAAGCATGATAATATGTTACTGTAGTGTCATGGTATTGTTACTGTTTTGGATTGCTCATGTTTACTACTCCATTTTTAAAACAGTCANAAGCTAATGTTACTGTGCTAATATAAGCATGATAATATGTTACTGTAGTGTCATGGTGTTGTTACTGTTTTGGATTGCTCATGTTTACTACTCCATTTTTAAAACAGTCAGTATTTAAACAATTTTATATATTAATAAGATATTAACATATTGATATATAAAATATCACTAACTCATATATAACTTGTTCCAGTTTTGGCTTTAAAAAAAATATCAAAAAACACATAGAGAAAACATAATAAGTCAATGTGAGCCTTCGCCATATAGATTTTTAAGTTTTGCCCTCTCGTTGTAACCATGACTGTTTGTGGTTGAGGAATTTTTGCACCATTTTAGCACACGGTTCGCATCTGCTGAACTGTGAGNAATATCAAAAAACACATAGAGAAAACATAATAAGTCAATGTGAGCCTTCGCCATATTGATTTTTAAGTTTTGCCCTCTCATTGTAATCTTCTTGGCTCCATGACTGTTTGTGGTTGAGGAATTTTTGCACCATTTTAGCACACGGTTCGCATCTGCTGAACTGTGTGTTTCTCTGCAATTTATTCACCTTTCAGAAATTTTTTCCATTATGTAGCAAATGCAAATGCCAAACTGTGTTCTCATAAAAAGTTTTCTGGAAAATAAAAAATATGATATTAAATAACAAGCAACAGTTAATAGTAACAACTGTGTAATTGTCAAACAAGATGCATTAATATAACAATNCTCATAAAAAGTTTTCTGGAAAATAAAAAATATGATATTAAATAACAAGCAACAGTACTGTGTAATTGTCAAACAAGATGCATTAATATAACAATAACAGGTATGATAGTGTCCATAAAATTGTGATAATTAGTCACAAGAAAAAGGTGATAGTAACAAGTATGTTACTGTCAAACACGAACCACTAATTTAACAGGTACGATATTGTCCAAGAAATTCTTGTAATAAGCAATAAGCAACATTTAACAGTAATAGGTATGTTATTGTGAAAAACACAAACCACTAATATAACAGTAACGTCCAATGCCATGGTGTTCCTTCTTCACTATTGCCGACATAATTGATAGGGAACAATAAATACCTATTGTTAGTCTCATCCCTGATTTTTTCATCCAACACTTTCACACGGCAGTCATGATGCTGGTCTGTCTCGACAAGTGTTTGCGTAATTTTGAAATAGTTAGATTGTATATTACAGTCAATTTCTTTTGATGAGAATTAATTTTTTTTTTGATCAGAATGAGAATTAATTTGATTTGACAATTTTTTAACCACTTACCCAACACAGCTATTAAAAACGAAGCATCTATTTTTCGTTGTTTGTAGACATGTCCGCATAATGATCTTCCATGATTAT
The DNA here is from genome assembly GCA_963454935.2 of Ilex paraguariensis. Taxonomy (NCBI): domain Eukaryota; kingdom Viridiplantae; phylum Streptophyta; class Magnoliopsida; order Aquifoliales; family Aquifoliaceae; genus Ilex; species Ilex paraguariensis. The sequence goes on from CAUOFW020001959.1 coordinate 220,810, forward strand.
ATCAGCAAAACAGTCAATGATCTGTACATTCACATAACAAATTGTTCAGATAAACATGACTGTTAGGGTAATTAAATTCCAAAACAACTAAATATAATAATTTTTTCGTTGTTTGAGATTTCTTTTTCAGCCAACAATGTGAAAATGTCATCCGTAGTTATGAATATTTCATCCTTGTTGCTTGACTAGACATGTGTCTTGGGTAATTAGCATATAGAAACATTATATATATATATATATATATATATATATATATATTACTGTCAAAAGAATCACAGTAACACTATGTAATTTGGATTTGCCTGTAATCTGCTTTATCAGTACCAGCTTAATATAACGATTTTGATGATATGGATACTTACTCAATCTCTTTTATCTTCATTTATGTGCAGTATTTTAGTGTAGTCTGCAGCTTATAGGCACTTGCAAACTGGCCACTTACCAAATGCTTTTGGGGTTTTTCTCTCCTTTTTTTGGTTATCATTTCATTGATGTCATCAACATCCACAACACCACGTGGTTGATCTGAGCTTGTAGGATTTTTCTTCCCGTGCCTTTGTTTTCTACTTGTAGGATTCCTTTTTTTAAACACCTTTTCCTTTACTCACTTCATTTTTTTTTCCTTGAATATTCATAGTATTCATCTCTTTTCCTTTTCCTTTTCCTTTCTTTCTTCTTTATTTCTCTCACCATGGATGCCTATTTGTTGGTATCATCTTTATCTGATTTCACATGAGCATGTGACGAATACTGTACTGATTTACTGTACTACTAAGTAATGGCTTGAACTGTCATTTCCTCTATTTGGACATGCATCGTTCGATTTCATGTTGTAGTATCTCTAATATTTCTTTCAGTTGATTAATCTCTGCCATTTTTTTCCTTATCTTGCCCCAGAAGTGCCATCTTTTTTGTCATGTCACATATCTCGTCGTCCCTCGCTTCCATTCAATTTCGATTTCAGTTCTAACAGCTCTGACTCCAGATTAATTGTTGCTGCATCCTTTCCAAATTTTTCCCGTTCAATTTGCTNTTTTGTCATGTCACATATCTCGTCGTCCCTCGCTTCCATTCAATTTCGATTTCAGTACTAACAGCTCTGACTCCAGATTAGTTGTTGCTGCATCCTTTCCAAATTTTTCCCGTTCAATTTGTTCCTTGAGTTCATCATTCTCAGCACTTAGCTCTGACATAAGTTTAAATGATTGTTTTCTTAGATAGAAGTTGTTGTGTTTCTTCCTAGTGACCACATTCCTCTATTTTGTCTATTTATGTTGACACCACTTTCATTTGAATAGGCGATCGGTGCATGGAAATTGCATCAAACAAATCACCTACTGGCGCAATCAACTAATCAATCTCTCTTCTCTCCTATATGGATTCATCCTCAACAGCCACACATGTGATATCTTCCACATCAATAGCTATGTCGGTCTGTGTGCCCTGTTCTTTTGTCTTTGTTACTATGTTCAGTTCTGGCTATTCTTTCATCACTACAACTAGTAACAATGTCTTTTATGTCTCTGTCACCAACATCATTCACATTGATAATATATTTCACATCAACAACTATGTTACTGTCGAACAGTAACCACTAATATGATAGTAACATGTATGTTACTGTCCTTAATAACAAACTAAATTTAGTATATTTATTCAAGAGTTCATACACGTAGCATTAGACACCAAATTTTGAAGTGCTCCTTTCTTGATAGCAATGGTTAGTGACGGGACATTTTCGGAATACTCCAAGATGAAGACACGTGTCCTCGGTACAGTTGATGAGACAGTTCCGGAATACTCCAAGATGAAGACACGTGTCCTTGGTATCACTGATCCTTGTTATCGAGATCACGCACCCATCGGGTCACAAGTCCCCTCTACCCGAGGTACTTATCATAGACCGAGTGGCATCCAGTACGCTTTTATGTACCGACACATACCCTCGGTCTGATATGGTACATCGGTCGCTAGGCCTCCCCTTTCGGATTCAAGATGTACCTATTCCTCGGTTTCCGAGATATACCTCTTCCTCGGCTCCGATATGTACCTCTTCCTTGGTTCTGAGATGTACCTCTTCTTCGGTATCGAGATGTACCCCTCTCTCATCCAGGATGAAGTTCTCTGCCCNCTCGGCTCCGATATGTACCTCTTCCTTGGTTCTGAGATGTACCTCTTCTTCGGTATCGAGATGTATCCCCTCTCATCCAGGATGAAGTTCTCTGCCCCAGCAGAGGCTAGGCTAGGTTAGGTTAGCTATCATGACCTCGTCTTACACAATTGGTGTCGGAAGGTANGCTAGGTTAGCTATCATGACCTCGTCTTACACAATTGGTGTCAGAAGGTACAGGAAAGCAGAGGCCACAGCCAATGAGGAATGGACGCGTGGCATATTGTGTCACATCAAAGACAAAAAGACCGCATGACCTTGCTGACACGCGACTTGGAAAAACAAGCATTTAATTACACTATTCCCTTGATGAGACTGCATTCAATGCGGTAAGGCTCAGAAGTGAAAGACAATAAATGTCTCTAAGGCTGGGCATTTATTGTGTCCTCCCCGAGAGGAGCTCATTGAACAATCGGCAGCCCGATGACACAGTATTGATTGTTCGGGATCCCGAGCAGTTAAAAGAAAAGACATTCCTCATCAGAATCAGTGCGCACACTGCCTGTACCTAATGATCACCTACTGACTACACTGACAGCAATCATAAGTTTTTGAGATCTAAATACTCCTCGCAAAAGGCAAGATGGTATGCAACAAAAAACCTTTGCTACAATACATACTCAGTGTTTTCTTCTTCTTCTCTCTCTCAAAGACTGACTTGATCGTCGGAGGGGATACGCTGGAAAACACTCTGGCGCCCTTCTAACTTGTTCTTCTTTGTTCCAGGAACCTTTCTTCAGCCTTACTAGATCGTTCCTTTGATCCACAAGGGTCTCCCATTACCGTTCCAGGTTACCACAGGATCTCACAGGTTGTTCCAAGCAGCGCGGTTGACCACTCCACTGATTCACTCGAGTTCACTAAGGGAGAGATCTGTTCTCGTTTTTATATTGTGCGAAATCTAGCACGCACAATCTGGCGCCGTCTGTGGGAAATGACTAGTTTTTCTAGTTTTTTATCAATAAAGAACAGTGACCATGGTGAACACTCGACAAAAAGGGAAATGTCCCCACCAAAAAAGTCTCGAATTACAAGCTCCCTGTCACCACGGAGATAGGGATCACACTGATGGGAATAAAAATGTCTCTACTCAGTTAAGAGGGGTTACCCCTCAAACTAGTATGGGAATCAGGTCAGGAGGATCAGCCCCCCTGGCTCGTCAGCTGGCGGAGGTGATCGAGGAAAAGTTTGGTGATAGATTACGACAACTGGAAAAGGACAATGTGAACGTCCTAAGCCGGCTCAACGAATTTGCCGCCTCCAGCGAAGGGTCGAGGGACTCATTCCTCTCTCGTGGGCTCCCCACCCGGGAGGCGAAAACGAAGGATCTAAGGAATCATCTAAACAACAAGGCGGAGAGCTCCCGGGCTCCNCGCCTCCGACGAAGGGTCGAGGGACTCATTCCTCTCTCGTGGGCTCCCCACCCGGGAGGCGAAAACGAAGGATCTAAGGAATCATCTAAACAACAAGGCAAAAAGCTCTAGGGCCCCAAAGCGACCGAGAACAAACAAACGCCCTCCTAACGACCATTCAAGGAAGGCAAGGCCGTTAGCCCTGGACGACCTCCGGCGAGGATTATCTAGACGGAGGAAGGGAGATGAGTCCGAGGAGGATTCTACCCTATCCACACGGCGCCCAGGAAATGGGGGGCCTATTGAAGAACTCAAAGACTTCAGAAGACATCCCGTCAGGGAGGAAATTGATCTCAGAGCCCGGTTGGAATCCAGGAGAAAGAGTAAGGTTGTCCAGGATGAGGTCGAAGACGAGGTCATACAAACACCCTTTACCAGGGAGATCGGAGAGATAGAGGTTCCAAGAAAGTTCGTCGTACCGAGGTTCAAAACTTATGACGGGCGATTCGATCCCGAAGCCCATCTCAGGCAATACAAGCAGATGATGTCCCTCTATCATTTGGACCAACGATTCCTCTGCCGAGTGTTTCCTATGAGCTTGGGGGACTCTGCGATGAAGTGGTTCGAGGCGCTTCCCCCTAATAGTATTGGATCGTGGAAGGAATTGACGAGGCAATTCCTAGCTCGATTTATTACAGGGAGTAAGCGGCCCAAAGACGTTGGATCATTGCTAACGCTCAGACGTAGGGAATCCGAGACCCTTCGCCAGTATGCCATCCGATACTGGGAATAGGTAAATGAGATAGAAGGCTGCTCGGAAGTCATGGCAGCGGCGTCTTTCAGGCTCGGCTTGGCGAGGGACACGGACCTGTACCGATCCCTGACCAAGAAAAGTCCCTCCGATATGGGCGAGCTGATGGCCCAGATAAACAAATATTCAAGGATCGAGGACGAGATGGGAAGCAGCAAAGGCCGAACCCTCCAACCTAAGAGAAAGGAGAGGGAGCGGGAAGATACTCCCCGAAAGGGATTGCTACCCCCTCCAGGGGGTTCGTCCAAAGGAGTTCACACTATGTTCAAGGAACCCATCTTCAAGTTGCTCCATAAAAT
>CAUOFW020001959.1:239866-272308 GCA_963454935.2 Ilex paraguariensis
GCGGTTTCAAACATTATTTTTTTAAAATTATTTATGAGAAATAATTTCTAAAAATACATTTAAAAAGTCACTCCAAACACATCCTTAGAGCCTATTTTTCCTATTAAATTTAGGGTGTTAATATTAGCTGTTAGATTAATTTTAAAGTAAAATTTAAAATGATCTCAACCGTGAATAACAAAAGTCATTTTATTTATCTTTTGAAATTTGAATTGTAAGCTACTTTATTATATATATATATATATATATTGAAATAGACATGTCATTTATATTGAAATAGTAGGGTTCGAAAGGTTTGGATTGATTGGTGGTGTCATGTATTAATTATAACTTCGTAGTAATATTGGTATACTGAATATTTACTTCACAAATCCAAGTAGTCCTATTAATTGATCAAATTTGAATTGGTTTTCGACTAATTTGATTTTGAATTCGAATTTGATTTCAAAGTTTAATTTGAATTCGATCTTATAATCTGTTGAACTTATTTTCATGGTCTGTATCANGTTTGGATTGATTGGTGGTGTCATGTATTAATTATAACTTCGTAGTAATATTGGTACACTGAATATTTACTTCACAAATCCAAGTAGTCCTATTAATTGATCAAATTTGAATTGGTTTTCGACTAATTTGATTTTTGAATTCGAATTTGATTTCAAAAGTTTAATTTGAATTCGATCTTATAATTTGTTGAATTTATTTTCATGGTCTGTATTATAATCTGTTAACAATTTGAAATTCGATCTGAATAACTTAATTAACTAAATTTTATCAAATTATACTAAGTTTTAACTAATTTTTTAAAAATAATTACTTAATATATGTAATGTTTATACAAAAATATTTAAATAATTTGGATCGGATCATAACCGGATTAGACATTCGTATATTCAAATTTGAATTTATGAAACATAATATATCGAATTCAGATTTGAATTATCAATAAAAACTAATAATTTATATCAAACTAATCAAATTCAGATCGAATTTGAATTAAAATTTCATTTGTTTAGCAAGAATGATAGAAGATGTAAGAAAAAGAAAAAAAAAATAAACTTGTTGCATGTTTGTTTAGAAAAAAAAATGAAGGTGTGCCCCGCGTGCGCGGGGGGAGTATACGAGTTTACCCAGAGTTGGTTTCTCGCCCCTCTTCTCCATATACCATGGGAACAAGAAGCTTGTAATATTCTCCCTCTTGAGTTTGGTTTGCAAAAGATGTTGATAATATTTACTATGTTGGTCATTGGGATAGAAACTTTAAGGTTAATTATTTACTTTTATTCGTTGTGTTTAGATTATAATTTCTAATCCTTATGTATGTGTTAAATTGATATGATAAGAATAATTTAGTATTTAAGTCAATTTTTCTAACAAATTTTTCTTTCTAATCAAAAGCATACAAAAATATAAATATTTATTTTCATTTTCTTTCTTTCACTTCATTTCCTAACATTTTTACTTTTTATTATTAATTTCTTTCTAGTTAAACGGAGCCCAAGGGAGAGTAATTGCGAGAAGGAAACTTAAAACTGAAAGGGCTAGTTGAATCTCTAACTAAATAGTTGATTTAGATCTCATATTTTTTTTAATTGATCACCATAATAAATCATGTTTGAAAAAGAAATTTAACATCTATTAAAATAAGAATAGTATTAAGGTACCAATAATCATGTTATAATTTTTGAAAATAAAATTATAATTGATTGAGATTATAATTTAATATGAAAAAATAATAATATTTTTTTTATGTTGTACTTTCATCCAACGGGTATATTTCGTTTTGAATAATGTTATGTTTATCAAATTATTTTATCAAATAGTGTAAGATAACTTTTCACCATCAAATAAATATAATTTTATTAATATTTAATAATAAAATTTATGTCACATCATTTGAAATAAAAAATTTAATAGAAGGTTTTGACAAGTATACATTTTCATTTGATTTTTTTTCTTTCACCTTATCCAAATCAAGACCAACATATGACACTCTTTGCCGCGCGTATCCCCTAAAAAGTGCCCCCACGACTTACTACCGAGCACGTGATTTCACCCTCCGATGGCTTAAGAGGTTTCTTTGAAATGAGGCAGCTTTAACGGACATTTTGCCTCCACAGTTGATGACACATTTCAAATCATGGGACGTTTTGATTTGAGAGAAAAAAAAAATCACATGTACCTTCATGGGTGTTCATCACCACTCCCCCTGGAAAAAGGGCAGCTAGTATCTTGTAGCGGTTTCTTCCTGCATTTAAGAGAGAGAGAGAGAGAGAGAGAGAGCAGAGAAGAGAGTGAAAACGAGCGAAATTTGTTGGCAACAAATGGTTTTTGGCTCAGGTAAAGGGGTTAGGAAAATAGGAAGCTTTTGGTTCATTTAGTTGAGCCTACCTCTATTTGTTTTGTCTTAGAAACATTGTGGTGTTCTGTTTCTTCGATTTGTATGTGGAAATGGCCAGTTCTGTGGATAAGGAGACTCAGAGAGGTGATAGAATGGAGAAGACAAGCATACCAAAAAGGAATGCTAGAACTTCACACATTTCTTATNGTTCATTTAAATGAGCCTACCTCTGTTTGTTTTGTCTTAGAAACATTGTGGTGTTCTGTTTCTTCGATTTGTATGTGGAAATGGCCAGTTCTGTGGATAAGGAGACTCAGAGAGGTGATAGAATGGAGAAGACAAGCATACCAAAAAGGAATGCTAGAACTTCACACATTTCTTATTTCATCAAGTGATATTTATGCATCTCATTACACACACGACGAGTACTCAACTTAATGTACTATATCTGTCCTATTGACATCATTCAGTTACATCACATGGGCAGCACATGGAGTTAGTTACAAACAGCTGAGGTGGACAATTGTTTAGCTGAGTAATGCTATGGTGTAGCTAATGTGCAGCTACTAATGTGTCTAAGATAAAATGTGTACTGGAGTAACTGAACTGGCTNCACACACGACGAGTACTCAACTTAATGTACTATATCTGTCCTATTGACATCATTCAGTTTCATCACATGGGCAGCACATGGAGTTAGTTACAAACAGCTGAGGTGGACAATTGTTTAGCTGAGTAATGCTATGGTGTAGCTGATGTGCAGCTACTAATGTGTCTAAGATAAAATGTGTACTGGAGTAACTGAACTGGCTGAGCTATTCATATGCACTCTGTCAACAAGCCCCCGCAACCTAATGGGTGAAGAAGCCAGGAGTTGGAAAACAAGAGCAAGAATCTGTCAATAGGCAGTCCCTTTGTAAAGACGTCAGCCAGTTGATGCTGAAACTGAACATGGTGAATGTCCAGCTGCTATTTAGTTACTTGATCTCTGACATAATGATAATCCACTTCTATGTTCTTGGTTTNTCAACCTAATGGGTGAAGAAGCCAGGAGTTGGAAAACAAGAGCAAGAATTTGTCAATAGGCAGTCCCTTTGTAAAGACGTCAGCCAGTTGATGCTGAAACTGAACATGGTGAATGTCCAGCGGCTATTTAGTTACTTGATCTCTGACATAATGATAATCCACTTCTATGTTCTTGGTTTTGGCATGGAAGACATGATTTGACGCTAAGGCAATAGCTGAATGTTATCAAACCATATGACATGTGTGGTATGCAGGAAAATACGTAAATCAAGAAACAAAGTCTGGAGCCAAGCTATCTCTACAGCAGTAGTGGCTAGAGACCTGTATTCAGCTTCAGTAGATGACCTGGAGACAGTGGATTGTTCCTTAGCTCCCCAATGGACATGATTAGAACGCAAGAAGATGACTAAACCTTTGGTAGATCTTCTGTCTGATGGATCACCTACCCAGTCTGCATATGCAAAGGTAGTAAGAGAGACTAGGGACGAAGAGGTGTAATGAAGGCCACAATATGGGGTACCCTTGAGATATCTGAGGATTCTTTTGACGGTTGAGTAATGAACAGATGTTGGAGCATGCATAAATTGACAAACTGAGTTAACAACAAAAGAAATATCAGGTCTTGTGAAGGTAAGATATTGGAGAGCTCCGACAGTGCTTCGATAGGAAGTTGGATTTGACGAAAGAGTACCATTTGTTTTAGACAATCTAGTAGGTGTGCAAGGAGTAGGACATGATTTGCAAGAGGACATGCNAGACAGTGCTTTGATAGGAAGTTGGATTTGACAAAAGAGTACCATTTGTTTTAGACAATCTAGTAGGTGTGCAAGGAGTAGGACATGATTNCGACAGTGCTTCGATAGGAAGTTGGATTTGACGAAAGAGTACCATTTGTTTTAGACAATCTAGTAGGTGTGCAAGGAGTAGGACATGATTTGCAAGAGGACATGCTTGCCTTAGCTAAAAGATCTATAAGATACTTAGTTTGAGATAAGAACAAACCAGCGTATGTAGAAGTAATTTGAAAACCTAAGAAGTAAGTCAGAGGACCTAGATCTTTCATATTAAAAACATAATGAAGATCAACAATAAGAGAAGAAATAAAAGACGGTGCGTTGCCTGTGATGATGATATCATTAACACAAAGGAGTAAAAAAATAAGGGATAAACCAGTTTTTTAATGGATAGAAAAGGATCAGCTAAGGAAGGGACAAAGCCATAAGTCTGAAAATGAGTTGTGAAACTTTCAAAGCAGGCCCTGGGGGCTTGTTTTAAGCCATAGATAGACTTTTGCAGCCTACAAACATGATGAGGAAATGCTGGATCACGAAAACCTAGGGATTGCTGCATGTAGACCTCCTCTTTAAGAATGCCATGGAGAGAGGCATTCTTAACATCAAGCTGTCTTAAGGACCCCTGAAACTGCACAACCAAGGAAAGGATAATTAATAGTAACATGTTTTACCACAAGACTGAATGTTTCCTCAAAATCAATACCAACTTCTTGATGATATACTTTAGCTACAAGTCTTGCTTTATACCTCGAAATTGTGCCATTTGGGTTATGCTTGACCTTATACACCCATTTACAACCAATAACATTTTTGTGAGGTGGAGGGACAAGAGTCTAGGTCTGTTGAGTCTAAAGAGTAAGAAATTCATCCTTCATATCATGGCACCATTCAGGATACATAGAAGTTGCAGTATAAGAAGTGAGCTCTGAACTAGAACCAGAAACAATAGATAGATAAACCTTGGGTTTAGAAATACCAGACTTAAGACCTAGTTTGCATAGGGTGAAGATTAACTGGAGAGAATCAAGAGGTGAGACTGATAGGGAACCAGATTCATGATGTGCAGCAGAAGATACAAAAGTTGGGATCAAGGTTCTGAATAACGGTAACGGTCACCGTAACGGTAATGGTAACATTATAACGAACGCGGGATGTAACGGACGTTAGGTAACAATAACAAAAATCGAAGTCGTCAATTTTTATTTTTTATTCACAACTTGCCCTAAAAGTGAACTTATTTATATTTTAACTTCAAAATTATTTAGATATATATTTTTAGTGGTTTTTAATTTATTTTATTNAATGTAACGGACGTTAGGTAATAGTAACAGAAATCGAAGTCGTCAATTTTTATTTTTTATTCACAACTTGCCCTAAAAGTGAACTTATTTATATTTTAACTTCAAAATTATTTAGATATATATTTTTAGTGGTTTTTAATTTATTTTATTGTGTCATTTAAGGTACTTTAGATAATAAACAAGTTTAACTTATATCATAGTATAAACATGATAAAATGTTATAATAATTTTAAGACAAGAAAAAAGAAAAAAAAAATCTTTTGATCCATTGGATTAGCCTAAACCCACCTTCCCAGAGAACGGAAGTCCCGACCCATACCTTTTTACAAAAGAACTCTTGAACAATGGAGANAAATTTTATAATAATTTTAAGACAAGAAAAAAGAAAAAAAAAATCTTTTGATCCTTTGGATTAGCCTAAACCCACCTTCCCAGAGAACGGAAGTCCCGGCCCATACCTTTTTACAAAAGAACTCTTGAACAATGGAGAAACACATATATAGGTTTCNATAAACATGATAAAATGTTATAATAATTTTAAGACAAGAAAAAAGAAAAAAAAAATCTTTTGATCCATTGGATTAGCCTAAACCCACCTTCCCAGAGAACGGAAGTCCCGACCCATACCTTTTTACAAAAGAACTCTTGAACAATGGAGAAACACATATATAGGTTTCTTCTTCAAATGTCCAACTATCACTCAAATTGGGGCAGGTGGCAGGCTCATCGTTGCACACCAAAACCCATATCTGTAGTGGTGTTTTGCACACAGTGCAACATATTGTTTTATTCATGCTTCTTCCTTTCTCGGTGTCTATACACATTTTTCAATCCCAATAAGCTGCAGTCGATGAACTGAACCATAAGGAAGAAGGAACNTCCATATCTGTAGTGGTGTTTTGCACACAGTGCAACATATTGTTTTATTCATGCTTCTTCCTTTCTTGGTGTCTATACGCATTTTTCAATCCCAATAAGCTGCAGTCGATGAACTGAACCATAAGGAAGAAGGAACTGTAGAGAAAATCATCTTCCTCGCCTGTAAACTCCATAAAATAATGGGGTTTTGTGGCCAATGCATGGTGCTTATGGCAAAGAGACTTCGAAGTGCTGGCTGGAGAGATCTTTGCTGCTGAAGAAGAGCGTGTTACCGATATCTATTGGTGAGTTGTCATCAATTTTGTGAGATTTTTTTAACCAAACTAATTGATTTGGTTGAAAATCGTGGCTGCTTGAAATTTTTGGATTTTTTTTTTTGTAGAATTGTTTGAAATTTTAAGAAAAATAAGGAAAAAGGCAAAAATTGACGAGGGTCGACCGTTACAGCCCGATAACGGCCGTTACANTGAAGAAGAGCGTGTTACCGATATCTATTGGTGAGTTGTCATCGATTTTGTGAGATTTTTTTAACCAAACTAATTGATTTGGTTGAAAATCGTGGCTGCTTGAAATTTTTGGATTATTTTTTTTTTTTGTAGAATTGTTTGAAATTTTAAGAAAAATATGGAAAAAGGCAAAAATTGACGAGGGTCGACCGTTACAGCCCGATAACGGCCGTTACAACCCGATAACGGCTGTTACACACGTGAATTTCATTCTGTCCGTTATATTGGCCCGTAACGGAAACGCGGCTGTCCGATTCCGTTACGTAACGGGCATACGTTATGCAACGGCCGTTTTTCAAAACTATGGTTGGGATTGATAGAAGATTAAATTCAGAAACAGTAGGTGAAGGTTCAGAGTTAGAAGATAGAATATGAGAAACAGTACATGTTGTAGGTGAACTGAAAGAATTGAGTAAAGTAAATGGTATAAGAGGAGAACTCTGAGGTACAGGACCAAGAATAGAGGATGGAGAAGAAGGGAGAACTGAGGAAGCAAAAGGAAAAGANTGTCCGATTCCGTTACGTAACGGCCATACGTTATGCAACGACCGTTTTTCAAAACTATGGTTGGGATTGATAGAAGATTAAATTCAGAAACAGTAGGTGAAGGTTCAGAGTTAGAAGATAGAATACGAGAAACAGTACATGTTGTAGGTGAACTGAAAGAATTGAGTAAAGTAAATGGTATAAGAGGAGAACTCTGAGGTATAGGACCAAGAATAGAGGATGGAGAAGAAGGGAGAACTGAGGAAGCAAAAGGAAAAGATTGCTCATCAAAGTAACATGTCTAGGGACATGAAATTTGTTGGATTTGGGTTCAAAACAAATGTAATCCTTATAATCCTCAGCATAACCCAAAAAAACACATTCAAAATTTATTGTTGAAGTTTGTTTTGATTTAGTGGCCTGAGAAAACTGTGGCAAACACAACTAAACGCTTTTAAATCTGTGTATGAAGGGGTGGAATACTAAAGCAACTCATAAGGAGATTGAGAAGCAATATTAGTGCTAGGTAACTTATTAATGAAATAGACAAAAGTAGGAAATGTATGATACCAAAACTGAGATGGTAAGGAGACTTTGGTCATTAAGGTTAAGGCAGCTTCGGCAATGTGCCTATTTTTTCTCTCAGCAACTCCATTCTATTGTGGAGTATAAGGACAGGATTTGAGATGCTAAATGCCAGATTTCAAAAGAAAGCCCTACAACCTATTACTGTTGTACTCTCCACCACCATTAGAATGAAATTTCTTGATGTTTATGTATAGCAGATTCTTAACAGAAAGCTTAAACTGAAGAAATGCATTGTAAACATTAGACTTGTGAACTAAGGGAGACAACCAAGTAAATCTGGTTTTATTATCAATAAAGGAAACATAGTAGTTGTAACCATGAAAATATGTCTCAGGTGCAGGACCCCACACATCACTGTGAACCAAATCCAAGGGATACAAAGAAATTGATTTTGAAAGAGAAAAGGGAAAGTCTTGACATCTTGCCATCTAAACAAAATTTGTAAATACAAGAAGTAAAATTATTAGACAAATAAGGAAGGTTTGAATTAGATAAAATTTGATGAACAACAGAATTTGAAGTATGTCCCAATCTGTTATGCCAGGTGTGTTGAGAAACCTTAGTTCCTGGATGAGCCACCATGGATGAAGATGGTACAGTTTTGAGAGTATATAAGTCATCTTCAATCAGCCCTCGGTAAAGGATTTTCCTTGAAGATTTTTCTTGAATTTGAAAATAAGTAGAATCAAAGATAAATCAACAGTTGTTATCCAAACAAAACTGTCTCATAGAAAAAAGATTTGTGGAAAGATTAGGAACATGAAAAATATTGTTTAAGGAAGAAGAGTGAAAATTAGTATGCAAAGACGCTTGACCTGTATAACTGATAAGTAGTGTTTGTTCATTCTCTACTGCAACAGAATCTTGTCCACCATATGGACTAACAAGTGTCAGATTGTTGAAATCTGGAGTGAGATGAGTACTGGCTTCAGAATCAATGAGCCATATCTGAGAAGTAGAAGAGTGTTCAGCAGCAACCATGGCAGCAAGTTGTGAAAAAGAATTCTTTCCNATCAAAGTTCTGAGGAGTAGAAGAGTGTTCAGCAGCAACCATGGCAGCAAGTTGTGAAAAAGAATTCTTTCCTTGATAAGAGTAATTCATTCTATGATAACAGTCAATTGCAGAATGGCCAAACTTGTTGTAGATTTAATAAGCTATTCAACCTTGACCAATTTGTCCAGATGAATTTCCTCCTTGTTTGTATTGACTGGAATCAAAATAAGAATTTGGACTTGAATTTGAGTATTGATTATCTCTTCCAGGATTATTCTGTCTTCCATCTCCTCTGTTATTATATCTACCTTGACCTTGATATTGGTTACCTCTTCCTCTCTTCGGACCAAAACCTTGAGCTTGATTGAAATATTTAGATTGTAAGGCTTCCATTGCTAATGTAACAGACTGAGTTTGAGCATCTTCAAGAGTCGAGTCAATGGTTGCCTCTTCAGTTTGAAGGAGAAGATGTAGCTCTTCAAGAGTAATTGATTGAGATCTAGTTCATACTGAAGTACAAAAAGCATTATATTCTGGTGGAAATCCATTCAAAGTGAAGATCAAAATATCTTTATCATCAACAAATTGTGAAGCTGAAGACAACTTGTCCCTTATCTCTTTGATTTTCTAAACATACACATCTATACTGTCCGAGCTTTTAGTAATACTCTGCAACTTTATTTTCAATTGCAGAATATTTGATCGAGTGCAAGAAGAGAAACTGCTCTCTAGAGTAGCCCAAACCTATCTACCAGTTGTAAATCCAACTACATAGGACAGTGCTGTAGAAGAAAGCATAGCATTGATCAAGGTGATTAGTGCTTGATCTTGAACCTCCCAAGCTTGAAACTCGGGATTGATCTTTGCTGTGACTTGTCCAGTTTCATCAGTGAGAAACATTTCTAGACATTTGACAGAACCATCCACATAGCCAATTAATGAGTGAGCTCGACGTATTGATGAGATTTGATAATGCCAGAGAATATAGTTTGTTGAATCTAGTCGTATTGATATTAAGTTGCAGATATTTGAGAGTAAGAATATAGGTGAAGAAACTGATGTAGAAGATAAAGATGAAGCTGTGGAAGTCATGGAAATTGTAGTAGATGAATTGTTATTTGTAAGAAAACGTAAAGATACCATTTGTGAACCAGTGAGGTTTCACAGCAATGGTTCTTATACCGTGATAGAATGGAGAAGACAAGCATAACAATGAACAAAGGAATGCTAGAACTTCACACATTTCCCATTTCATCAAGTGATATTTACACATCTCATTACACGCTCATAAACGGATGATCGAAGATCAATTGTAACAGACTTATACCAATTTACAACTCTATCTTTTAGTTATAGAGTTCTAGCTTTGCTTGTAATTCATTCTTATCATGACTCTTGTAATTCATTCTTATCATGACTCCTTCTTTTTTGTAATTATAAATACAAGTAGTTCACCCATTTATGGGTGTACAGTTTCACACAACTTAATGCTCTTCCTCTTTCATGGTATCAGAGCCTAAAAACATCTGTCAAATTTTTTTACTGTGATGGCATCTTCCCCAGCTTCCCACCTCTTTTCCACTCACGAATATTACCAATTTTGTCTCTGTAAAACTTGATGAAAACAACTATCTTCTCTGGCGTGATCAACTCGAATCAATACTGATTAGCACCGATCTACTTGGACTTCTCGACGGCTCAGTCATTCCACCATCACCAACTGTTACCACTTCCTCTGGCCAAACTGCACCAAATCCAGCATACTCTACTTGGCGCAAAACAGATCAGTTCGTCAAATCATGCATTAATACCACGGTAACTGAATCACTTTCTTCTCAAATACTTGGACTCAAGACCGCAAATGATGCTTGGGATACCCTTGAAAACCTTATCAACAACAGTCAACGGCACGAAAATCATATCTTCTAAAGGACCTTCAAAGTGTATTCAAAGGCACCGAAACAATCACTACTTATCTTCATCGTATCAAATCACTCTCCGACTCTCTTGCTGCCATTAATGAACACATCAAGGATGTTGACCTTGTTCATTATACCTTGAATGGTTTGGGTGCCGAATTTGGTCCTTTTGTCACTACAATCGAACATCGCAATCCGCCCATAACCTTTAACGAATTAAGATCCAGCCTTCTCATTCACAAGCAGCGTCTTGTGCATGGCTTTGGCTATGCTCAATCACCTACTGTTGATTCTCCCACAGCTTTCCATGTCTCCAACACATCAAAGTCTCATCACTTTAACCGTAGCCCTTTCCATCACAATAAACCAACTCGTCATGGCCCATCTCCACAGAAACCTCACCGTCCAGAAAATCAATCCAATTCTCCCATCTTTCNGTCTTGTGCATGGCTTTGGCTATGCTCAATCACCTACTGTTGATTCTCCCACAGCTTTCCATGTCTCCAACACATCATAGTCTCATCACTTTAACCGTAGCCCTTTCCATCACAATAAACCAACTCGTCATGGCCCATCTCCACAGAAACCTCACCGTCCAGAAAATCAATCCAATTCTCCCATCTTTCCATCACCTCATTCTCCATACCACTCCTCATCCACCAAACAATTCTCTGCTACTTCTAATCAGACTTTGGGCAATTCAGCACCTTTCTATTCTACTAATGCTACTGGACGCATGCATCTTAAGTGTCAAATTTGTGCCAAACATGGACATACAGCTAATCGATGCCGATTTCGATATGTTCTAAGCCATAATAGCAACATTCATCAAGTTCAGCAGGCATTCTCAAGTTTTCATTGGTCACCACAAAATTCCCACTTTTGATCACCTACTGAAGGTCAATGGATTCCAGACTCAGGTGCCACATCTCATATGACTTTCGACCCTGCTATGCTCAATTAGTCCACCAATTACACAGGTCCTAATCATGTTTATGTGGGTGATGGTAAGGCTCTTTCTATTTCCCATATAGGTTCCACTATTATTCCTACATCGTCAAAAGTCTTACATCTTAATCATACTCTGGTTGTACCTGATCTTGCTCAAAATCTATTTTATGTTTCAAAGTTGACACGTGATAATGATTGTTATGTTGAATTCTTCCATTGGGGTTTTTGTGTCAAGGATCTTCACACCGGGACAACAATCATGAAGGGTCCACTCAAGGGTAATCTGTATTCACAGCCGACTCCACATCACTCATCCATCAACTCTCCAGTTACTCTTATTGGCACTTGGGTGCCTCCGAATGTGTGGTATCGCAGATTGAGACATCCCTCCTTCAATACACTTCTTTCCCTTCGGAAGACTTTGAACTTTTATGATTTTTTGCAAGCGAATAAATTTTGTGAAGCATGTCAGCTAGCTAAGAGTCACAAATTACCGTTTAAATATTCAGAGCATGTATCCACCATTCCGTTGAATATTGTTCATTGTGATATTTGGGGACCTTCTCCAGTTGGCACTGTTAATGGATATCGTTATTATATTATTTTTGTGGATGATTATCGTCGGTACACTTGGATATATCCTTTGAAAATTAAGTCTGATGCTTTAGCTAGTTTTCGTCTCTTTAAAACAATGGTGGAAAATTTATTCTCCACTACTGTTAAACACTTTCAATGTGATGTGCACTTGAGTTGACACAAGGACCATTTCAACAATATTTGGATGATTGTGGCATTCTATACAAAATTTCTTGCCCACATAAACAGGAACAAAATAATGTGGTTGAACGAAAGCATCGACACATTACCGAGATGGGACTTTCTCTTCTTTTTGAGTCTAAGAGGCCTAAAAGATTCTGGCTTGAAGCTTTTTTTATAGCAACATATCTTATTAACAGGTTGCCGACACCAACTCTACAGGGTCGCTTCCCTTATGAGATGCTTTTTCGAACCCCACCAAGTTACTCATTTTTACGGACCTTCGGCTGTCAATGTTTCTCGTGTCTTTGTCCTTATCACTTTGACAAGCTGAGTCCCAAATCAATTGCTTGTGTCTTGCTTGGATATAGTTCTAACCACAAGGGCTATAGTTGTTTCGACCCACGAACTGGTCGTGTTTACATCTCTTGCCATGTCATTTTTAATGAAGATTATTTTCCATTTGCAGCGACTCAGCAGCCAGCTTCAGGCTTTTCATTTTCATCCAAGACTCAATTGTCTCTTCCTCACTCTTAGGTCCCGAATCAGGTTACACCCCCATCCCCAGCTATACTGAGTGCACCACCTTCTCCAACTATGAGTGATCGCCTTCCAGATTAGATCACAACTAATTCCAACTCCGCTAAGGCACCTAGCTTGGGTGTTGTCTCGCCACTGCCCAGTTCATCTTCAACATCTGCAACTAACTCAGCTTCTTTTGCACCTATTCCAAAAGCTTCTTTAGTTCCACAGTCATTGGGTTCCACACATCCAATGATCACTCAGACTCGTGACGGTACCCGTAAGGCCAAGGTTCTTCTAGCTACTAAATATCCTCTTCCACTCACGTTCCTCGCTATTATTGAAGACCCAATTTCTGAACAAACTTCTTATCACCAAGGTGCTAAGGACCCAAATTGGGTGGCATCACTGAATATCAAGCACTAATGCGAAATAAACACATGGACTCTTGTTCCTTCTCACCCGTGTATGAACATTGTTGGGTGTAAATGGGTTTATCGTGTCNTGCCATGGAATCTGAATATCAAGCACTAATGCGAAATAAACACATGGACTCTTGTTCCTTCTCACCCGTGTATGAACATTGTTGGGTGTAAATGGGTTTATCGTGTCAAACGACACAGTGATNATCACTGAATATCAAGCACTAATGCGAAATAAACACATGGACTCTTGTTCCTTCTCACCCGTGTATGAACATTGTTGGGTGTAAATGGGTTTATCGTGTCAAACGACACAGTGATTGTACCCTTGAACGCTATAAAACGCATTTGGTTGCTAAAGGCTTCACACAACCACCTGAGATTGATTTTACCAATACCTTCAGTCCCGTTGCCAAACCTGCCACTATACGTATAGTTCTCAGCTTGGCCATCTCCAACCAGTGGCCTATTCGACAACTTGATGTTCACAATACCTTTCTTCATGGAATTCTTGATGAAGAGGTGTATATGCAACAACCCACTGACTTTATAAACTCCTCTTATCCATCTCATGTTTGTCGCTTACATAAAGCTCTTTATGGTCTTCGTCAAGCTCTTAGGGCGTGATTTCAACGATTTAGCAACTTTCTTCTTCAAGTTGGTTTTTTACGCAGCCGGGCTAACAATTCAATGTTTATTCACCGTTCCAAACAGGCCACTCTCATCCTTCTTCTCTATGTCGACGACATAATTTTGACCAGTGATAACCCCACTTTTCTTAACTCCTTTCTCACCCTTCTTGGTCGTGCATTTGCTATGAAGGATTTGGGGGAACTTCACTTCTTCTTGGGCATTGAGGCTATTAGGATGCCATCCAGTCTTACGCTCACTCAAAATAAATATACATTAGATTTGTTAAAACATGCTAGCATGCTCGGTTGTAAGCCTTGTCATACGTCCATTGCCTCCGGCTCCAAGATGTCCCTCACTGATGGCTCACCCTTGTCTGACCCCGTGAATATCGTCATCTAGTTGGTTCTCTTCAATACCTTACTCTCACTCGTCCTGATCTCTGTTACGCAGTAAATCAAGTGTGTCAATTTCTACAATCCCCAACCATTGATCATCTCTAAGCTGTTAAACGCATCTTGCGAAACATCAAAGGAACCCTTGGGTTTGGTCTTGTTATTCGTCCAAGCTCTTTAACATTTCTCACTGCTTTTACTGATGCGGATTGGGCTGGTTGTCCTAATACTCGTCGTTCCACCACAGGTTTTTGTATTTTCTTGGGATCTAATCTTATGTCATGGTGTTCCAAAAAGCAACCCACGGTGTCTCGCTCTAGCGTGGAGGTGGAGTATAAGGCTTTGGCAATCACAAGTTTTGAAATGTTATGGCTTTCTTACTTGCTTCGGGATCTTCCCCATTTGCTTCCCCAACCAATGGTTATTAATTATGATAATCTCAGTGCAGTCCACATGACTGCCAATCTGGTTCTCCATGCATGGACTAAACATATTGAAATCGACAATCACTTTGTCCGTGATCTTGTTGTTAATGGAACACTTCAAGTCAAGTTTGTTTGCTCACATCAACAATTGGCTGACATCTTCACCAAAGGGTTGCCTGTCTCTTTGTTTCTTTGGCACATCTCCAAACTCTTGTTGATTCTGACCAATAGTTTGTGGGGGAGTCATAAACGAATGATAGAAGATCAATTATAACAAACTTATACCAATTTACAACTCTATCTTTTAGTTATAGAGTTCTAGCTTTTCTTGTAATTCATTCTTATCATGACTCCTTCTTTCTGTAATTATAAATACAAGTAGTTCACCCATTTATGGGTGTACAGTTTCACACAATTTAATTCTCTTCCTCTTTCACATGCACGAGTACTCAACTTAAAATACTATATCTGTCTTATTGACATCATTCAGTTACATCACATGGACATCACATGGGAAACACATGGAGTTAGTTACAAACAGCTGAGGTGGACAATTGGTTAGATGAATAATGCTANGGAGTACTCAACTTAAAATACTATATCTGTCTTATTGACATCATTCAGTTACATCACATGGACATCACATGGGAAGCACATGGAGTTAGTTACAAACAGCTGAGGTGGACAATTGGTTAGATGAATAATGCTATGGTGTAGCTAATATGCACCTACTAATGTGTCTGAGATGAGCTATGTAATAAAGTAACTGAAGTGGCTGAGATGTTCATATGCACTCTGTCAACAAAAGGACCTAAAGACGATGTCGTGTCGGTGGAACTCCCTGTTCCTCCCTCTTGGAAGAAATTGGTGTATGTGTGTGTGTATTCCCTTGCTACTTTCATTCTCTACTTTCCTATAGTCCAATATAATTTCACTTAGTGAAATTTTATTTAGCAGCTTTTAAAGCATAGTTTTGTATACGGGTTTTCCTTACTACTTAATTAAATGTGTTCCTTTGGGAGAAATTGGGCTAGTACCGGTTATTATATAGTTGGAATTGTTGCTACAATTGAAAGTTTTGCAACCCCTAACACTACAAAATCCTTTGCATTATTTGTACAGCAGGTTTTGTTAATTTTTATTTTAAGATCATAGTGCTAGGTGTTTTGTCAAATGTGTTTGGTGAATTTAGTTCATTTAACCCTTCTAAATTTTTATTTTTTGCTTCTGTTTCATCTGAGTCAAAGGACTGTTTAATGTTAAGTGGATTTTATAGTCTTAGTGAGTAAGTTGCCTTTTTTTGGTAATATTTAGTCTTGGGCATTCTTCATATGGATGGAGAAGATTATGGATTTTTTGGGTCATCATACTTGTGAACTCACAGTGAATATTGTTAGTTTGTTAATTAAGAAGAACTTTGAGGGGGACAAAACAACTTAAGTGAGAGGCAAGGATGTAAACTAGATAACACTAAAACTTGACAATGTCTTCTTACATTGGCTATAGAAGTATGATAAATATGTCAATTGCGCTATATTGTTTTGTCAATGAGAATGCCGCTAGTGAGTGCTTGGCATCTAAATAGAAAAGGTGCATAATGTACCAATTAGGAGCTTTACTAGTGTCGCTATTGGTTCCATTATACACCATGGAGATTTTGGGTATATTGCAGGATGTGGTTTGGTGGTAGGTGATGGATCCTATGAAATATTTCTTGCCAGTTGTATATAGTGAGAGTACCTTCTTTTTCCCAGTTATCATGTTGATGCAAGAAAATGTGGGGCATATTCATAAAAAGCAGGCATGAGCATATTGTTGCTTTTGGATATACAAAGGAATTTGTTGCTTTCATAGCTTCTGGATAACTAAGTTAGGCCAAATTTGAATATATCATTAGTCAAAGTTGAATGCATTTGAAGCTTTTGAAAAAATACTGAAAGCATTAAGCACACATTATATCTTGGGTTAGTTGAATATAGGTATCTTTTGAGAGCAGTATGGCTTATGTAAACATAGGTTTCTTAGTTGTGTGGACCTGTGCTCAAGGAGGTGTCGGTGAATGGTGTCTACCCAATGAAACTAAGGACCACTGTTCAAGACAGAATAAGATAGCGAAGGTAGCAATGCTGACGTATTTTTGTGCTAAAGTGAAGCCAAATATTATGAATCTCATATATGGGAATTGCTAAAAAGTGGGGATGTATCATTTATCATGGCAAAACTGAAATCCGTCTTGAGCTTTAGTTTGCTAATGACCCATTGAGATGAATATGTGTGGCTCCTAGTTTTTAAGTTATAAAGGCGAGAATGGTGGTAGGTGGCTTTATCATGTACAGAAATCCATAAGAGCAAAAGATTTGATTGAACAATCATCAGTTCATTTTTTGAACAGTTCTATGATAGTTGGTGTTTAAATGAAGATAGTTATAATGTCATCAAATTTGAATATCTACACAAAAGAGTTTGTTAACATTCATCTAATTTGTATGCAAGTACTTAAATAAGTTATTTGTATGTTTTTTCCATTGCTTGTTTTGTTTTTACTCTTTGTACTGCAAAGTAGCAAATTTTGATTATTGAAATTTTTATTCTCACAGTCTAATTTTATGATTTCTTTCTGAAATTTAAAGAAGATTAGACTCACGCAACTTGAAATTCATTTATCGTGCATATTTGGTTAACAGATTTTCTTGTGTTTCTACAATTCAATGTGGATATTGTCTATAGTTCTGGTGATGTAAACCCCCACAAAATCTTGTTTTTATATAATAACGTAATGATTTTAAAATGTTCATATATGTAGTGAGGGAAGCATGAACTATATAGGTTGTAAAAGTAGAAGTTAGTAAGTGCTTCGGAGTTAAAACACATTTTTGATAGAACTTGGGTAGAAAGAATTTTGACAATGCCTTAGTATTTGGACCATAAATTTTTACGCTGATGTTCGTTTGATCTGAAATTTTTACAATAGATACTAGACTTCCAGGGCTACAAAAGCATATTTCACGAAATTTTTTCAAATAAACCTCTAAATAGGTAAAAAATTCATTGAAAGTTTCAGAAAAAACTGGGAGTCTGTTCGAATGTGAATCTATGTTCGAACGATAGTGAGTCCTAGTACTTTTGTGTCTATAGAGCTCTGATGGAAAAGTAAAAATACTGGGAGTAACTAACGTTCGAACGCCATAATGACGTTCGAACGTGAAGCAGTAATTTTCACTACTAACGTTCGAACATCAAAATGACGTTCGATTGTAAGTTACTATTCAGAGTATCAGATTTACATCGATTAGACTCTTTTCTCACCCTAGAAATACATAAGGATGCCTCTCTTAGCCTCATTTCAACATCTCTAACCCTAGAGAGTCTTAAGGAGTAAGAAAGAAGGAGAGCAACACAAGATCAAAGGGGATTTTCACATTGAAGTGGATCAAATCTTCTAAATTTCTTACAAAACTACGAAAACAAGGTAGGGGTTTCTTCCTAATCTTGTCCATTGAGACTAGTGTTTATATATATGTATGTTTTGACTCTCAATCATAGATATTTGTTATGGAATCCTTGTTTCTTAATGTTCTTACAAATAATATCATGTTTTGAATGAAGTTATGGTTTGATAGCCATAAAGTCTTGCGTTGGTATACCTGGGTTGGATTCATGGGTTAGATTCGTCACTGTCGATGCGTTGGTATACGCCTTCCTAAAGTTGTGTATCCTTGTGAGGATTAGGTGTGTGTGTGGGGGTCAAGATATTCTCAATGTGTGTATTCATGCGAAGTCTTACTTCCTACTTGAGATACGTAATGTTGATAATGGTACAGTGTGATGAATAGTACAAATTGGGGGATAATGATACAAAATTGTTGAAAATGATACAAATGTTGGTAATGGTTTATTGTTGGAAATTGTTTATTGTTTGAAAGTTGGTTTTACTTCTTCATTTAATTTATTGATACTACGTAAACTTGAGATCGGATGAACTACCATTGTTTTCTTTCAAAAGTTATATATGACATTTGTAAAATGAGACCGACAGATTTTATATTTTTTTTAAACCTTGTTCGAGCTTGGAAAGATTTTCCTACAGAACTTAGTGCTCACCCCGTATAACCAACATTTTTATAATTTGGTCTAGAGGAAAAGCTTGGTGTTGATGAGCAGGTAGCTTGGGAAACTCAATTGGATGGAAGCGTGGATCCCGAAGAGGATGTCTAGAGTTGTTCTCTTTATGTCCCAAACTAGGAGATTCATTTTGAGACAATGTATGGAGGATATTTTGTTTATTCCGCTACAAGATAAAGTTTGATTTTTGGATGTAATTGTCATAGTTTGGCATATTATTTTGGATGATGCTTTAATTGTTATGGATGATGAATGAAAATTCATTTCTTCATGAATTTTATTAGTTGTTGTCATGATATGAATGGTTATAGAATGTAACGCCTTCTAAGGTGAATTTTGGGGCGTTACAGGTGAACAACATAAATGTCTTTTGCTTATTTTCAATTGATGCAAAAGAATGGAGGGACACCAAGGAAGAATGGTATCATATTTATCGTTCCAACTGGGGAGGAGATCAATAACAGAAAGCAGTTGGAGTAATACATAAAATATCACCCTGAAAATCCTGTAATTTTGGAATTTGATTGGGTATCTAGTGAGAAAACCAAGGCCACACCTCCATCAAAAGAGAATGAGCCACTAAAACAGCGTGTCTGAAAACAATGAGGTACTAAGAAGGACAAGAGAGAGATGGAACTTACTACTGACAAAAGTGAATATAAGAAAGAAGTTGGAATGCAAGACACAGAGATCAATGAGAGGAAAAATACAAAAGAATACGACAAAGAAAAGATGAATGACCCAAATGCCAAGATGGAAGCAAATGGACCAAAGGAAGTTCTTAGGAAAGATGATAAGATCCAGGATGTAAACCAGGAAATGTATAGTAATTCAGAGGTGATGATGGTGTGTGATTAACCCTAATTAAGACATAATTTAATAGGTAAATTGTGTTAGTTGAATAAAATTAAACTAGTCAAAATAAATCAAATTAGAATTAGTGTGTGAATTAAGGATAATGCATTAATTGTTGTTCTTTTCAGGATTTTGTGCGTCAAAGCTAACAACTACTGGGGAGCCAATTGCATTAAAGCTACAAACTACTGGAGTGCTAATTATCAAAGATCAAAACAAAGGAGGATCAAAGAATTCAAGGCCACCTAACAAGATTTTCAAGTCCACCTAACAAGATTTTCAGGTCCACCTAACAAGACTCTTCAAGTCCACCTAACAAGATTCAAGGCCACCTAACAAGACTTTCACCCTCTCTTGTTGCCTATAAATACCACCCCTTAGGACTTGTAAAGCATTCATCTTTTGGGAGTGGAAAACCCTCCAAAAGTATTATTGCTTTCCTTATTGCTTATAGCTTTCTTTAAGTATTGCTTTCTTTTATTGTATTCTTGCTTCCTTTTAATTTATTGCTTTCTTTTACTTTAAGTATTGCTTTCTTTTATTGTGTTATTGCAAGGAATATGTGAACACTCGAATGGAGGAATGACTGAAGTGGAGTTGCGCGATATTGAAATCATTGAGATGGATTTTCCTAGCATTGGTTACATTAGTAAGAATCTTGACCTCTATGAATTGGAGGAATTTGAAGATCTCTTACCATCTCCTATGGTTAGTGAGGCTGATCTTCAACCTAGTGGGAGTGCACCAAAGAGTGGGAGTGTACCATGAGATTTACAAGATTCTCGAGTGCACAGGAGTGAGCATGGACATATTCCCCATCGTCATTTTGAGATTAAAGGGGATGTTTTCATGTGTTCAATGATCGATGAGGAAGAGTCTACTACCATTAAGGAAACAATTTATTCATTTATTGGGAAAGAGTGGTCAGCTGCTACGATTGATAAGATAAGCTTAATGGCTCAGAATAAGGTCTGGGAGTTAGTTGACCTTTTGCTTGGGCGTAAGACCATTGGAAACAAATGGGTCTTAAAAATTAAACACAAGACAGATGGTTTAATGGACAAGTATAAGACACGTCTTGTGGGGAACGATTATACCCAAAAAGAATGCATAGACTATGAAGAGACATTTTCCCCAATGGTGAGATTTGCCTCTATTTGCCTAATTCTAGCTATTGTTGTACAACAGGATTTACAAAATTTTCAAATGGATGTTAAGACTGCAATTCTCAATGGAGAACTAGATAAAAAGATCTATATGGATCAACCGGATGGCTTTGAGGTAAAAGGACAAGAACACAAAGTTTGCCGACTCAAACGTTCTATTTATGACCTTAAGTAATCAACTAGGCAGTGGTATTTAGGTTTCATCGCTCAATCAACTCTATTGGTTTTGAGGGGATTGAAGAAGACCATTGGATATATGTCAAACGATCTAAGAAAAACGTTCTTACCCTTACATTGAATGTTGATGACATCCTTTTAACTAGGAATGATATGGAGACCATTGTCACCACTAAAGAGTGGTTGTTCTCTACTTTTGAAATGAAGGACATAGGTAAGGCAAGCTATGTGCTTGGATTTGAGATAGTGCAAGATCGTTCGAGGAGATCTCTCGATTTATCACAAGATGCTTACATTAAAAAGTTCCTTTTGCGTTTTCACATGCATAACTTAAAACCCATAGACACTCCAATTGAGAACCTATATGCCTTAAGCCTAGACTAATGGCCTAAGACAAATAAGGAAAAGTATCAAATGTCCAGAGTGCCTTATGATGCTACAACAGAAAGTTTGATGTACTCTACGTTTGTACTCAACTCGGCATCTACTTCGCAGTTGGAATGGTCAATCACAATTAGATTACTCTTGGACCCGCTCATTGGAAATAGGTAAATAGGATTCTTTGATACCTTTGTGGGATTGTTGACCTCGTCTTATACTATCATGGTGGAGATCTTAGATTGAGGTGTTACAATGATGCTGATTGGGATAGTGACAAAGATGAGCATAAATCCACGTTGGCTTATGCATTCACCGTAGGAGGTTGAATTATTTCATGGAGAAGTAAAAAACAAACTTGTATTGCCCTGTCCACGATGGAGTTAAAGTATATGGCTTGTTCAACAGTTGTCCAGGAAGGTTTTTGGTTGAGGAGATTCCTTTCGAGGTTGGATATTACATCCCACACAAACTTCGTATATTGTGATAGCACATCCACTTTGGCGTATGTGAGGGATCCCAAGTATCATGGAAAAACAAAACACATTGATGTTCATTATCACAATATTAGAGATATGGTTGCCCAATGGGAGGTGGTCCTAAAACATATCTCCACTGGAAATATGGTAGTTGATCCATTGACTAAGCCCATTGCCAGAGATGTGTTTTACATTAGGAGCATGAGACTTCGTAGGATTTGATATGTTTGGACTGCATTCCTTATATGATTTCTTCTTGGAATGGTTGTTGCATTATGTAACTACACATCTTTATATCAAAGGTTTCACTAGGCTGGAATCGACCAATTCACACGGATGATTCGCCTTGGCGCTGAGAAAGTGAGCAAGATGAGACATTTATATCTTTGGCGCCTGAGAGGTGAGAAAGATAAACACAACACATCATTGTTATATGTTGCCCTAGTTAGAATTAACATGAAACCTTATTAGGTTGATCAATACCCTTACGACCCTATGAAGCCTAAATAGATCCGGAAGTGAGTTTTCAGATAAGAGCTATGAGAGTGATTGGGTTGAAAAATTCAGGTTAGGTGCTTCTTTAGTGACTAGACTAAGATTTTTATGGCGTTATTTTATTCTTTCAAATGTGACACGCCTATTATTTTATAGGGCAACACTATAGCATACATTTCATACTATATGTGCTTGAAGCCGACCGATAGTTGGAGTGTTTAATGATCCCTACTTCAACATTGTGTGAGCCATATGGATTCTTTTCCTATATATATTCTTGTTGACCTATGACTATGTCATGAAAAGGGTGCTCAATGTTGCTACTTTAGCATTTACCCTAGGATTAGGATTATGATTGATGCGGTCTCATGAGGCATGACAAGGAAAACAATTGAGTCTAGTTGGATTGGCATGAGGGCTAGGGAAGATAATTCGATGATACACCATGTTTTGTAACTCATTGCCCGGGAAAATTTTTCGTATTTATTTTTTCGATAAAGTTATGAGTGCATTACATAGTTGGGGTTTAGCATTGCTTATTTTAAGGGGTTAAGGGTGCTATATCAGGTGTAATTGATTGGTCTAGGGTAGTACGAGATGCTGCCGAGTGATGTACTGTGTTAGTTTAGTGATAACTTAACATAGTACTCCTCTTATTTGCATATGCTTCCCATGAGGTCGCATGATCCATTTCCTGTATGAGGAGATGAGTGAAAGAGAGATTTTTAAGAGACGACTTCCCTACGTGGGCGAGGCAAGTGGGAGATGTTAGTATTTTATGAGTCGGTATTTGGATCAGAACTCAAACCTTGATCTGTCCACATGGGGCATCTAGGCTTGACCCAGTCATTGGTGGTTGGTTAGGAATATGTCCCTATATCCTAATCAGTTTAGGAGATTATAGGAGGTATATCATTATCTCTTAATCAGTTTAGGGGATCATGGAATCATGCTTATCTAAGTGGTTACAACCACCTATAAGTATATATGTCTCTAAACATCTTAAGCGTATGAAACATCTCTCTTGGGCTATCACCAACGAGATCGTGATTCGGGGTTTGGCATATTTAGGCGTGTAACAACAAGTGACGATCCGGTTATTATTTTTTGGGTTCTTCAGGAGGTATATCAAATACCCATTATGTGTTACGTGTAATTAAATTTCAACAACAATGAATGCTTGAATTTTTGCTCTATGTACTAGGGTAATGTTGAGACGAGATTCAATTGAGCTGAACGAAACTATACCGGAGGTGCAAAGTAGAGCGAGTTGTTTGTATTTGCATATAATGATCATGCCTTTGGTGGGACCATATATGCCGAGTTGAATAATAATGAGTGGGAAAAATCTCAGAATTATGTGTTGAATAATTGTGAAGAGGTTCAAGATTTTATAGTGTAAGTTTCATTTTCTAAATACTTGTACTTAAAATTTTAATGTTTGCTCATTAGATTTATGCCTTGGTAATAGCTAATTTTTGGTCATGATGATATATACTTAATGTATAGCGAGCATAAAGAAATTCTAAAAGCTAAGAGTATAAGGAACACCAATCAAAGGCATAACTCACAATTTCTTAAATGGTTCGAACAACGTGTAAGTGGCATTTGAAATCTACCTATTTTTATTGCTATTATCAAAACAATGTGTATTTGATTATTTGGCAAGGGTTCTATTGAAAATTTTCACTTCTATGTATAAGTTAAAAAATTGTACCATAAGGACGTGCTAGCAAAGAACTCTTGTTCCTTTCCAGAGGTCTTGATAATCAAGTGAAACGCTACACGAGTTGTAATGAAAATGGGTTTAGGTTCCACATTCAAGATCGTGAGAGGGAAAGGAAAACAAAAATTAGTGGCGTGGTCTTGAAGGGAAAACATGATGGTAGGGTGATAGAATTTTATGGCGTGATCATTGAAGTTATTGAGTTAGAATATTTACTTGGGCAATATCGAGTAAAAACGAGAACACTTACCTAAATTTTAATTGCCCTGGTTGAGCCTCATATTGCTTACATCTTTTATGCAATAAAATAAACTAATGACACCTTCAAAAAAAAAGGAAAAAAAAAATCAAAACTAAGCATTCATCAATCAAGTATTCCACTTACCATGAAAGAGGATCAGGCGCAGGGGCAATGGTAGGAGTAGACATGTGCCTTTCATCTTGCATCTGCTTCATCAGTGCTTCCAAAATCTCATTTGTTGCATTTTGGGTTGCCCTCTATATCTACTCCATTAGTGCTTTCAAAATCTCATTTTTTTGCCTTTTGGGTTGCCTTAATCACTTCCATGTCCCTTTGTTGAGCATTGATTTTTACTTCCAACTCATTGACCCTTTTGTTAGCTGCCTCCAACTCTGATCTATTATGCTGCTTGGATAAGGAATGACTAGGCTTTGGACCATCCCCACGGCCACGTATGTACCCTTACTTGTGTCCAAGAACCTCTAAGCAAATTTTCTCCTCACAAACTGGTGCTTCATCCTCTCCTACGAGTTGTGGTTGAAGCTCCACCATTTGTTCCTAAAGTGGCAAGGCATATAAATTTTAAATTACATTAGTTCATTAATGTGATGATAAATGAAAATTTTAACCGAATTGATAACTTACATAGTTATGATGTGTACAGTCATTCACTCAAGATTGTTTCTTATTACTATAGTGAGTTATCCTATATAACTCAATTGGTCTAAGCAGTTTAAATCAATTCAAATATGTGAATTAGTTTTTAAAGCATGTCACTAGCTACGTATATCATACACTCTATAATTGAGAATTATGTTGCTACCATTTCAATACCCATCCAGGCAAAAGGCTTTGTCCTAGTTACGTGAGGTGTATTTTGCATTGCCACATTCCATGCATTTTGAGCACTCATTTTCTACATTAAAATAGAACAAGTATCTTACATTAGAAATAATTTAAATGAATAAATGGAAAATTGATTTTGTTTAGTATCTATAGTAAGTTCAAAAACCTTAAATTCATCAGAAGAAAAGTAAGAACAAAGATAATTCCAATCTTCCTGTGGCACACCTGGTGGTGGATGTTGCATTGCTACTTCTATCGTGGGGGTGTGGTAAGAAGTAATTCTTGTGTAGCATATGACGATTATTCCTATATTGTGTGTTCATTTTGGCAAATGTTATATCTTTAACATGTCCATCATGGAGATTGAATGATTCCTACAAAAAAGTGGTGAATGGTTTACATTATTAACAATGAAGGCATTGTGAGAAATAAAGTAACAACAATTTGAATTACAAAACAAAAAATAGGTGACTTTGTTTGCAAAAAAACCAGAAACCCCTTTTATTAACTTTTTTTTTACTATTCCTCTAATTTCCTTTATTTTCTCATACTTGCAACATCCCCTAAATTTTGCATGATTTCATATCCTTCAAATTTTTGTTTTGCTATCAATTAGTAATGAGGCAATGCTTAAAAAAGATGCATTGTGATGCCCCAACAAAAGTTTTGTTACTTGCTTAGTTTGTGCTTCAGTTCTTAATAATGGGAGAGTTCATGTAAGGGGTAGTTCTATTCCAACCTATATTCAGCTCAATACACTCCTTTGGAGTAAACAATTGTCTTATCGTTTGCTCAATGACCTTTTTGGCTAACATGCATTTCTCTAGTAGAATTTGTTACACTTACTCTTTGTCTCAATACATTAAAATACAGCCTAGTTTACATGTTTGAGTCCTTGTAAAAGTGCTTACCTTAGCCATTTGTACTAAACTGTCCCCATTGTCTTTGTCAATCTTTGCCCATTTTGTCATTTGAAGAGGTGCATGCTTTCGAATAATACACCCCAACTTTGTTATAAGTGCTTGGCATTCCAATCCTACTATTTGCCCAAGCTCTTCAGGCATCTCGACATTAAGCTTCTCACTGGCTTGCTTTTTTTTGGCAAGCACAATTTCTGGTCAGTCCCCGTTTCCTCCTCGTTAAGGATGACTTTGAAAGATAAAGTGTGAACAATATTGGAAGATGATTTTGTTGACAACCTAGTTTTTTGATAAAATTAAAACATCAGGGCAATTTAAGAAAAAATTAAAAATGCAGCTTCTACAAGTCAATATTTAACATAATTCCATTAAACAAACATACCAACATTATGTTCGACATGTCCCTCTGAAAAAGGAACAATATGCACACTCATAGAACAATGAGACTCTCGTGCGAGTGACAATGTACTACCATTAGCACTAGCCTGGAAGTAGTAATGATAATAGTCCTCCACCACGCCTAGCAATTCCTTGTTTCCCCAATCCGGCCATCTGTGTGCAATGAAGCAACAAAATAATACAACAAATGAATATCAACTACATAAATACAAATGGTTGTGCACATATATGTGTGTATATAATGGAAATAAAAGTAGTGCAACAATGTAAAATTTTCCTAGTATAAAGCGAATTAAACTGAAACCTTACCTTTGGTTAGAGTCGCATTCGTTATTAATGAATTTATCATCTTTTTCAATATCATCACTATAGGAATCTTCCTCGATATCACTATAACTAATGAAGTTGTCATTTTCTTCATCTAAATTTTCCATTGGTTGGTCACACAATATATTATCTACATCAGTACATCCTAATGGGATCATATCATCTCTTTCTAAAGATGGCATTTCATCAATTTCCATTGAATCAAAAACCTCATCAAGAACATGTTCTTGGTAAGGCTCCTCACCAGAAATCGATTGTTTTTCAAACTAGTTAAGAACGTCAAAAGACCCGTGAGGTTGAGTTCTATCTACAATGCTAACTTCAAATCTTCAATATAAAAAACATGTTTTGCTTGAGAGGCAAACACAAATGGTTGGTCCTTATACCAAGTTTGTGATACATTTAACTAGTAATCTTCCAATCCTTATCTATTTAGATACATGTACTATCCTTTACATCCCACCTTTAGGATAAATTTGAGGGTGCACAATATTTTCATTTGGAGTATTACAACTTATGAATAGGTTCTTACTTGCAATTATGAAATGGCTTGGGGGCAATTTACTGAGTACATTTTTGTCCGTCATGAAGTTTGATTTAGATCTTCTCATGATTATGGAAGGAGCAAAGACTAACAGTTTATAGTTAATTTTTTATTTTGTTGCTTGAGGAAATCTTTTTTTTAATGCTTTTTTTTGAAGTATTCGTCAAATTGTTTAAAATTTTATGATAATTCCATAAATTTTTGATTTTATAATCAAACTATGATTGGATTTTGATTTGTTTCGAATGATATTAAAAGATTACGATATTTTAATTACAGGTCAATTTTATACCAGGTTTATGAAAGTTGTTGCGAATTGTTTTGTGAGTGACAACCACTAAAGTCTACACTATAGAGTTTTTTAGTAATTGTTATNCCCCCCCCCCCCTCTCCCCGTCTCTCTCTCTCTCTCAAAATAAATTTATGTCTCTTATGAGCAGAAAGAAAATGAAGAAGACAGCAGTACAAGTACAAACTTTGGACTGAGGTTTTCTTTTCTTGTGAGAAAGATAAAGTGCAGTGAATTCTAACAGCCTCGCAAAGAGCCTAGACATTATTCAACTATGTACATTTATGACCACCATTTTAACAGCATAGATCGTACTATGCTCAATTTTGTTCTTTCACCAAAAATTGCTTCAATCTTGTCACAAAACCTAAC
The DNA here is from genome assembly GCA_963454935.2 of Ilex paraguariensis. NCBI lineage: Eukaryota > Viridiplantae > Streptophyta > Magnoliopsida > Aquifoliales > Aquifoliaceae > Ilex > Ilex paraguariensis. The sequence goes on from CAUOFW020001959.1 coordinate 268,138, forward strand.
CCATAATCAAACCCTGTGGGTATCATTTGGTTGAGAAATATAATATAAGGTAAATGAGTATTTTTTGATCATTTTTATGTATACTTTGATGTTTGTAAGTTTACTATGTGTAATATAAGGACTTGAACAAAAATATAATGCTTATCTGATCTGATGAAATTTTGTGCGTCCTTAAGTAGACCTAGACACCTATGACCGTACTACCAAAAAAGGGAAGAAATTCTATGAACCGAACTAACTGGCATTCTCATTATCATTTTACGTGATCTATAGTTCTCTCTTTTTTAGCATGACAATATAATGGTGTTTGTTTTCTTTTTATGGTTGTACACTCAGCCTTATGCATAATTTTAAGTACTGGATCAAATTTTATGTAGACTAGGGCCAATAATTTTTAATACAACTTGGCATGAAATCAAATCATGACATATTCTTTTAGATTTAATGGATTTGGATCATAAATAGATCGTGAATGGATTAAATCAATTTTGACCCAATACGAGTTACATAATATGATAATTTTTTATAGTACCAATCAATCCGATATGAAATCAATACGAAAATTACTGGATATGAGTTTGACTCGACACCTTTGGATCACATCATATTGATCTGCATTTCTGCCAATAAATGATCAGAACAAAATTTTAACACAATTCGACTTCATGACTCCAACACATGTCACAACATGACCCATTATCAACACTAATCTGGATCCGAAATTTATGAGAAACTCAAAAACCAGGTTCTAGGTTAGCTTGCTGCAATTGCACAAGTTGGCAAGGCTAAGTTTGAGGCCAAAGTTTTAAGGTTTCCAAGTCAAATTTCAGAAAGTGTAGCCTAATTNGGTTAGCTTGCTGCAATTGCACAAGTTGGCAAGGCTAAGTTTGAGGCCAAAGTTTTGAGGTTTCCAAGTCAAATTTCAGAAAGTGTAGCCTAACTGAAGAAGTTTCTTTTATTTTAGGTTCTTGTCACCAATAATTTCAAATCCCTTGGAAATCAGTATCACTTCAACAATTCTCGGTTCTTTTTATTATCCATAGTTGTGAGGATGATATGAAAATGTTATGTATTTAGAGAGGTTGATGGAGGTTGTGGAACACTTTGAATTTGTTGGACCCCTATGTAGACAGAGTGGGTTCCACCATATAAATGCACATTACTTCGTGTCCTTGAGATAAAATTCACCGAAGACCCCCTTCAACTATTTTAATGAAAGATAAAGCTACCTAACTCCTGTAGCTAATTAAATCTACATCAAATGCCACTCTTTTTTTATGTCAACTAACTATCCCCAAGTAAATCCGTAGCTGACAATGTTTTGCATTTTATAAACATGCAATATCTTTTTGGTAGTGGAGAATTGTCTCAACTACGTGTCATTTGGATTCATGGCTAAATCACAAATCTTAGATGCATGCAATCAGTAGTAAAACTACATGCATTGGTTAAACTCGGGTTTTGTGCTGCCAATGAAGCTTGAACTTAGATTGTACAGATTTATGCCTCACCATTTGTGTGACTACTGAACCAATTTGTGCAGATTATAAACCTAGCAATTAGGATAAATGTTTAAAGAAAATGAGGAATTGATGATCAACCTACTCTTTGGCTGTGCCCACTTGCAGTCGTTTTAGCATTTATGATCTTGTTAGATGATGCAAATGCCTCAGCCTAGAAAGCCTTATGAATCTTCACCACATGGGTATTAGCCCCAGAATTAGGAACTTCGAGTGGTAAGCTTGAAAGCTTGAAGCACATTTTCTTATAATACCATCTTGAAGTGTACTTTTTCCATACAAACCAGAATTCTATCATCACTTACTCATATTCTGTTTCCATGAGAGATCAGACGTGGAGTGTACACTTAAACCTGTAATCAATAGCAGAGATTATCAAAAAAATTATTTTCTTGAGAGGATTCTCTCTTTCCAAAATAAAGAACAATGTTTTGTTCAAGAAAGATGTTCTTTTTTAGAGCTGAAAATATGCTTATTTGTACGTTATTTTTCATGTTACCTCTAGCATTAGTTTATATACAAATTAATTCATCGTCGAAATTTACTGTATCTTCTTTTCGTGCCCTCATGGTTACATTCAAGCATCTTTGTTTTGGTATTGTCCAACAATTGATGGCATATTATTACAACAAATGGCCAATTTATTTGATGAATGTCAACAGTCATAATCATGCGTTCACTGATTGAAACTATGATCATATCATTGTTTGTTTGCTTTTAGCAAGGACTGTTTCCTTAAAGAGATTAAAGTGTCATTATCACAACCGATCATTTATGCTTTATGTTCATATATACAATGCACGTATATACTTAGATCACGTCAACTTTAGCATCATTTAATTCCTTTAACAATTGCTAGATTGCTCTATCATGGATCCACATTTATTTCCAATTTAATTAAGTAACAATCAGCAACCTTTCTTAGGGACAATTTAGTATGTCGTTGGTCACTTCACGTCAATATGCTTAATGATTTGATGTTTCACTTGTTTAAGGTAGATTTGATGGTCCAACTTACAAAAGTTTTATCTTTATAAGTAATCAACATTTGTTCCACTATTTTAGAGTAATGTCGCATTGTTGTTATGTTGTGGTGCCATGTCTCTTTATCAAAGTAAATCTTTTGAAACATTTACTACATTTTACCCCCAAAAAAAAAAAAACATATAGGTAAAGATATTGTTTTCCCTAAAACATAAATGTTAGTGAAGATGTTCCAGTTGAATTGAAGTGGGCAAGATGGAATTATTTTTTTCTATTTACCACCTTACACTCTGTGTTTGGTAGTAAAACTTACATGATTTAAAGCTTTGTGGTGACCAATTTATATGCATATCAATTAATCGTTCCAACATACAAATACTCAAATAGTACTGATCACATCAAATAGTAGATAGGATAAATGTAATAAAGTCCTCTTATTTAACATTGCTCATTAATTAATATTTTCCATGGTGGACAAGATACGAATTAATAAGAAACAGAATGGTTATCTAAACGAGAACCTAACACATAAAGATTACAGCTAGGTTTTGCCATATGGTTGTAACACGATAATATAACTCACCAGAAAATACAAAAATGTGTTTGTGAGTACCTGTGTGTGTGTGTGTGTGAGAGAGAGAGAGAGAGAGAGAGAGAGAGAGACAGAGTCAAAGGAAATGAGAATAGCAAAAAAAAATCGGTGGAATCCAATTCATTTATTTTTAACACCCACGTATACAATATAATATATATATATATATATATATATATGTATATGTATATCTGTGTGTGTATGCTCTAATGTGAAACACTATTTTATAAAATAATGTTATTAAAATCTAAAAATTTAATTTAATGATATATTTTCATTATAATTATTAGATTAACATTAAATTTTAATATTTAATGACACTAATAATTAATTTAATAATTATAATAAATTAAGTCGTAATAACATTGACCCCTAGAAGTACTTTTGGCAAATAGAGAAGTCACGCCCACTCGCACACGAAAAAAAACCCACAAAATTCACAATGCACTACTGGAACAAGCAAACACAATGAGAGACCATGACTGCACATGGAAACTCCCTAGTCCAGGGGTTAGCTCCATGTGATTATTGAGGTACTAGGTCAATTCCTGTTTAGAAGTTCCTCAATCATTTGCAGTGCAATCCTCTCCTCTTCTTTCATCTCTTCTCCTATTTCCAGTTCGATAGCCTTTTCCGGCGTCTCAGTCGCCGGCTTCTCCTTTGGACTTTGCTCATCTTTCTTCTCCAACTCCACTGTCATGACCCAATTCGAATCAGAACGCGAACCAGCTCGCTTTTGCCACACCCCAATATGAGAATTCTCTGTGTCAAGCCTAAGGCAAGTGAGAGAAGGAGATGGGTATTTACAGCACTTGCGAAGTTTCGCACTAAGGATGGTTGAAAGAGCAGTCGAAGATGAAGGAGTAGAATTGTCATTTTTGCCAGTATGGTTTGTGGCCACTGGAAAATTTGTTTTTGCATTCCGGCCACTCATTAAAACCGCCGCCTCGTCGTAGGCTCTCGCTGCTTCCTCCGCCGTTTCAAATGTTCCAAGCCACACCCTTCTCTTCCTAAAACATAGAAAAAGAAGAGAAGAAACAATATATATTATGCATTTGAATTACAAAAAAAAAAA
>CAUOFW020001959.1:273839-289527 GCA_963454935.2 Ilex paraguariensis
ATATATATATATATATATATATATGTATATGTATATCTGTGTGTGTATGCTCTAATGTGAAACACTATTTTATAAAATAATGTTATTAAAATCTAAAAATTTAATTTAATGATATATTTTCATTATAATTATTAGATTAACATTAAATTTTAATATTTAATGACACTAATAATTAATTTAATAATTATAATAAATTAAGTCGTAATAACATTGACCCCTAGAAGTACTTTTGGCAAATAGAGAAGTCACGCCCACTCGCACACGAAAAAAAACCCACAAAATTCACAATGCACTACTGGAACAAGCAAACACAATGAGAGACCATGACTGCACATGGAAACTCCCTAGTCCAGGGGTTAGCTCCATGTGATTATTGAGGTACTAGGTCAATTCCTGTTTAGAAGTTCCTCAATCATTTGCAGTGCAATCCTCTCCTCTTCTTTCATCTCTTCTCCTATTTCCAGTTCGATAGCCTTTTCCGGCGTCTCAGTCGCCGGCTTCTCCTTTGGACTTTGCTCATCTTTCTTCTCCAACTCCACTGTCATGACCCAATTCGAATCAGAACGCGAACCAGCTCGCTTTTGCCACACCCCAATATGAGAATTCTCTGTGTCAAGCCTAAGGCAAGTGAGAGAAGGAGATGGGTATTTACAGCACTTGCGAAGTTTCGCACTAAGGATGGTTGAAAGAGCAGTCGAAGATGAAGGAGTAGAATTGTCATTTTTGCCAGTATGGTTTGTGGCCACTGGAAAATTTGTTTTTGCATTCCGGCCACTCATTAAAACCGCCGCCTCGTCGTAGGCTCTCGCTGCTTCCTCCGCCGTTTCAAATGTTCCAAGCCACACCCTTCTCTTCCTAAAACATAGAAAAAGAAGAGAAGAAACAATATATATTATGCATTTGAATTACAAAAAAAAAAAAGTGGTTCTAATTTAAGAAAATGAATCTTTGGGGGGTTACAGTAAAGGGTGACGAATTTCAGACACCCAAGAACCCCAGTGGCGTTGCCTGACGCCTCTGAACTTCTTTGATTGTACCATGTTGTCAGAGAGGAAGATACACAGAGAGAGAGAGAGTGAGAGAGAGAACTGAAAATGNATTAAAATCTAAAAATTTAATTTAATGATATATTTTCATTATAATTATTAGATTAACATTAAATTTTAATATTTAATGACACTAATAATTAATTTAATAATTATAATAAATTAAGTCGTAATAACATTGACCCCTAGAAGTACTTTTGGCAAATAGAGAAGTCACGCCCACTCGCACACGAAAAAAAACCCACAAAATTCACAATGCACTACTGGAACAAGCAAACACAATGAGAGACCATGACTGCACATGGAAACTCCCTAGTCCAGGGGTTAGCTCCATGNGGGGGGGGGGGGGAGTTGAATCGAGTGAATATATTAGTACAAGCAGCTCGATAACATTTAACAGAAAAGGATCTGCTGTCGGTGATCTTACAGCTTTGAGTAAGCATTATTAAACCCTAGTGGATCTGATAAAAAAAAAAAAAAACCCCTAGTGGTTCTGTACCATTACCTACTCTGCCCTACCATGGCCAGTTCTGGGTCTCTCTCTCTCACTCAGATATTCTTTATTGGGAAGGCATTACCCTAAAGGCTCTGTTTGGGTGAAATGGATGTATGTGTATAGGTGCAATTTAGGCGGCTGAATTTGAACCTAACTGGACATATTCACCAATTGAGCAACTATTTTCAGTTCTTGAATTGAGTTTTGATTAAAAAAAAAAAATACTTAACCCATTTACATTTAAAACAATATTTGGTTTGAGATATGAATTTGGGATTTAAGTTCCAGTCAAATTTAACGTTAATTTCAACGAATAATAAAATCTGAGTTTCAACTTGAAAATAAAACTCGTAACTAAACCCAAGGTTCAACTCGAGTTACCCAACTTAGTTTAATCTAGATTCAAAGTTTTAATAGATTTGAATTCAGATTGAATTCGAGCGAAAGGTTTCTACAATTTGAATTGCAGTCAACTGGACCTTTCTCATAACTAGGAGTATGGAAAAGAACAATCAAGAGTTCATATTTGATCCATCAAACTGTGAATGCACATGCTGGATACTAACTGCCAAAAGGGATAGAGGACAGTAGAAAATGCATAATGTGATATATATGGTTACATTTAACTTCTTGTGCATGAAGCTAGAGCATGCACGTACGAGCTGCATGTGGACATAGTTCAAGGTACCCAAAGAGAGAAAAAAAAAATAGGTATTGTGTCAAAAATTATGATATTTAAAAATAAAGTTTCACATTTTAAAATGAAACTTGCGTTTTAAAAAATTATAATTGTAACTTTTATGATCGATGATAACATGTCTTTTATAGAGCCAAAAATAGTTGTTGGATGATGAGACTTTTCTGAAAATACTCCAAGATGAAGACACGTGTCCTCAGCGTCACTAAAAATCTTGTTAACTGAGATCACGTACCATCGGCTTTACAACTCCCTCGCCCGAGGTACTTGACACGTGTCGAGTATGTTTTACGTACCGACACGTATCCCTCGGTCTGGTATGGTACCTCAGTCATCATGTACGGCTTCCCTCGGCTCGAGATGTACCTTTCCTCGGTACCGAGATGTGCATGTCCTCGGTACCGAGATGTACCCCCGTCCAAGATTTCTTTTTCTCTGCTCCAGTATAAGCTATTGATGTACAGGTCATTAGCCTAGGCTAGTTTAGGTTAGCTATCATGGTCTCGTCTTACACAATTGGTGTCAGAAGGAACAAGGAAGGCAGGGTCCACAGCCAATAAGGGATGGACGCGTGGCAAATTGTGTCACATCAGAGACAGAAAGACCGCATGCCCTTACTGACACGCGACTTGGGAAAGCAAACATTTAATTACACCATTCCCTTGATGAGACCGCATTCAATGCGGTAAGGCTCGGAATTGAAAGACAATAAATGTCTCTAAGGCTGGGCATTTATTGCATCCTCCCCGAGCGGAGATCATTAGACAGTCGACAGCCCGATGACACAGCATTGATTGCTCAGCGCCCCGAGCAGTTAAAGAAAGGAAGACATTCCTCATCAGAATCAGTGCGCACACTGCCTGTACCTAATGATCATCTACTGATAACACTGACAACAATCATGAGCTTTTGAGGTATAAATACTCCTCATAAAAGACAAAACGGTATGCAACAAAAACTCTTTACTACGAAATATACTCAGTGCTTTCTTCTTTCTCGCCCTTTCAAAAACTGACTTGATCGTCGGAGGGGATAAGCCGGAAAACACTCTAGCGCCCTTCTAACTTGTTCTCCTTTGTTCCAGGAACCTTTTCCCAGTCTTACTGGATCATTCCTTCAATTCACGAGGGNAACTTGATCGTCGGAGGGGATACGCCGGAAAACACTCCGGCGCCCTTCTAACTTGTTCTCCTTTGTTCCAGGAACCTTTCCCCAGTCTTACTGGATCATTCCTTCAATTCACGAGGGTCTCCCGTTACCGTTCCAGGTTACCACCGGACCTTGCAGGCTGTCCCAAGTAGCGTGGTTGATCACTCAACTAATTCACTCGAGTTCACCAAGGGAGAGATATGTTCTCGTTTTTTATATTGTGCAAGATCCTGCACGTAGAATCTGGCGCCGTCTGTGGGAAACGACTAGTTTTCCTAGTTTTTTCTCTATAAAGAACAGTGACCATGGTGAACATTCGACAAAAAGGGAAAGATCCCCACCAAAGAAGTCTCGAACTACAAGCTCCCTGTCACCACGGAGGTAGGGATCACACTGACAGGAATAAAAATGTCTCCACTCAGTCCAGAGGGGTTACCCCTCAAACCAGTATGGGAATTAGGTCAGGAGAGTCAGTCCCCCTGGCTCATCAGCTGGCGGAGGTGATCGAAGAAAAGTTTGGCGATAGATTACAACAGCTGGAAAAGGACAATGTAAACGTCCTAAGCCGGCTCAACGAATTCGCCGCCTCCAGCGAAGGGTCGAGGTACTCATTCCTCTCTCGTGGGCTCCTCGCCCGGGAGGCGAAAACGAAGGATCTAAGGAATCATCTGAACAACAAGGCGGAGAGCTCCCGGGCTCCAAAGCGACCGAGAGCCAACGAGCACCTTCTTAACGACTATTCAAGGAAGGCAAGACCATTAGCCCTGGACGACCTCCAGCGAGGATTGTCTAGACGAAGGGAGGGGGATGATTCTGAGGAGGATTCTTCCCTATCCGCATGACGCCTAGGAAATGAGGGGCCCATTGATGAGCTTAAGGACGTCAGAAGACATCCCGTCAGGGAGGAAATTGATCTCAGAGCTCGGCTGAAATCGAAGAGAAAGAGTAAGGCTATCCAGGATGAGGTCGAAGACGAGGTCATACAAACACCCTTCACCAGGGAGATCGGAGAGATGGAGGTTTCAAGAAAGTTCATCGTGCCGAGGTTCAAAACTTATGACGGGCGGTCCGATCCCGAAGCCCATCTCAGACAATACAAGCAGATGATGTCCCTCTATCATTCGGACCAACGGTTTCTCTGCCGAGTGTTTCCAATGAGCTTGGGGGACTCTGCGATGAAGTGGTTCGAGGCGCTTCCCCCAAACAGTATTGGGTCGTGGAAGGAATTGACGAGGCAGTTCCTGGCTCGATTCATTACGGGGAGTAAGCGCCCCAAAGACGTTGGATCATTGCTGACCCTCCGACGTAGGGAATCTGAGACCCTTCGCCAGTATGCCATCCGATACTGGGAAGAGGTTAATGAGGTAGAAGGTTGCTCGGAAGTCATGGCAGCAGCTTNTCAGTCCAGAGGGGTTACCCCTCAAACCAGTATGGGAATTAGGTCAGGAGAGTCAGTCCCCCTGGCTCATCAGCTGGCGGAGGTGATCGAAGAAAAGTTTGGCGATAGATTACAACAGCTGGAAAAGGACAATGTAAACGTCCTAAGCCGGCTCAACNTCAGCTGGCGGAGGTGATTGAAGAAAAGTTTGGCGATAGATTACAACAGCTGGAAAAGGACAATGTAAACGTCCTAAGCCGGCTCAACGAATTCGCCGCCTCCAGCGAAGGGTCGAGGTACTCATTCCTCTCTCGTGGGCTCCTCNAGGATCGAAGACGAGATAGGAAGCAGCAAAGGCCGAACCCTGCAATCTAAGAGAAAAGAGAGGGAGCGGGAAAATACTCCCCGAAAGGGGTTGCTGCCCCCTCCAGGGGGTTCGTCCAAAGGAGTTCACACTATGTTCAAAGAACCTATCTTCAAGTTGCTCCATAAGATCAAGCACGAGCCGTTCTTCAAATGGCCGCTCNCAACAAGGCGGAGAGCTCCCGGGCTCCAAAGCGACCGAGAGCCAACGAGCACCTTCTTAACGACTATTCAAGGAAGGCAAGACCATTAGACCTGGACGACCTCCGGCGAAGATTGTCTAGACGAAGGGAGGGGGATGAGTCCGAGGAGGATTCTTTCCTATCCGCATGGCGCCCAGGAAATGAGGGGCCCATTGATGAACTCAAGGATGTCAGAAGACTTCCCGTCAAGGAGGAAATTGATCTCAGAGCCCGGCTGGAATCCAACANTCGCACCGAAAGCTGCAGGGTGTACAAATCGTTCTTGGAAAAATTGGTCCGAGACGAATACTTGAAAGAATACATAGAGCCCAGGCCAAAAGAGAGACACACCATTGCCCCGACCGAAGAACCGGACAACGTCATAGATGTCATCCATGTATGTCCCCTAGATCGCCCCACGTCCAAGGAACTCGAGTCCGACCTCAAGAAGGTAGCTTTTACAAGGAAGGTGGCCGAGGATGATGGAGGGCCACCCAGTAAAAGGGCCAGGATTGGTGAACCAAGCATTATGTTCTCAGACGCGGACTTGACAAGCGTAGTGACTCCTCATAACGACGCCCTTGTCTTGACCCTAAAGATAGGAAAATTCGACGTCAAAAGGGTGTTGATAGACTCTAGAAGTTCCTCGGAAGNACTTGACAGGCGTAGTGACTCCTCATAACGACGCCCTTGTCTTGACCCTAAAGATAGGAAAATTCGACGTCAAAAGGGTGTTGATAGACTCTGGAAGTTTCTCGGAAGTGATGTACACCGAGACTTTAAAACGGATGGGTCTTGGCCTCAAAGACCTCACCAAGGTCAGAACACCTCTCATCGGATTCAACGGCTCGTTCGCCCTGCCCATAGGCAAAATCACATTGCCAGTTGTCACCGGTCCCTTCGTCATCAACACCGAGTTCGTCGTAATTGATACGGACTCTCCCTACAACGTGATCATGGGGCGAACATGGCTGCATGCGTTGGGAGCGGTGCACTCCACCTACCACCAGAAACTAAAATTTGTCACGCCAGAAGGTATCATGGAGATCCGGGGGGACCAAGCGTCCGCAAAAAATTGTTTCTATTCAGCCGTTAGAGCCGGGGCGTTCACCCACGAAAAGGGACGAGCACCGGAAGAGATCATGAAAAAATAGCAATCACAGTCCGGGCGTCCAGGAATGGATGACCCCCGGATAGACCCAACTGAGCGGTCGGTAGAAGACCTCCGAAAGGTACCCTTGATGGAGGGAGAAGAAGAAAGATATTTCTTAGTTGGAACTGCAATGCCCACAGCCGAACAGGAGGAGATGATTGAGTTCCTAAGGGAAAATGCGGACGTGTTCGCTTGGAACGCAATGGAGTTGACGGGGGTAGACCCCGATATAATCACGCACAAGCTGCATGTTGACCCAAAGCACAAGTCAGTCAAATAAAAGCCGCGACGCATGGCCCCGCATCATGCCTGCGCGGTCAACGAAGAAATCGACAAACTTCTGAAGGCCAACGCCATTCGGGAGATACAGTTCCTAGAATGGCTATTTAATACGGTTTGCGCAAAGAAGAAGGGGGGAAAATGGCGTGTCTGCGTGGATTTCACAGATCTAAACAAGACATGTCCCAAGGATGACTACCCCCTACCAAAGGTGGACCAGCTAGTGGATGCCACTGCCGGATATGAATGCATGGACTTCCTGGATGCCCGAGCAGGATATCACCAGATCCCTCTCCATCCCCCAGATCAGGAAAAAATGACGTTTATCACTCCGAAAGGAGTTTACTGTTACAAAGTGATGTCGTTTGGACTAAAGAACGCTAGGGCGACGTACCAAAGACTGATGAATTCAAAAAGCAGATCGGCAACACCATGGAGGTCTACATTGACGATATGCTGGTAAAGAGCAAACAAAGTCGTGATCATCTGGCAGATTTGGCCGATACCTTCTCCACCCTCAAGGAGTACGGGCTGAAGTTGAACGCGGCAAAGTGCGTTTTCGGAGTGGAATCGGGTAAATTTCTCGGATATCTGGTCAGCCAATGAGGAATCGAAGCTAACCCGGATCAGATTCAAGCGATCCTGGACATCCAAAGCCCCCGAACTGTCCGAGAAGTCCAGAAGCTCCTGGGGATGCTAGCAGCACTCAACCATTTCGTCTCACGCTCCTCAGACAAATACAAACCCTTTTTCGGAGCAATCAAGAGTGCGGGGAAGGAAATGTGNACTGTCCGAGAAGTCCAGAAGCTCACGGGGATGCTAGCAGCACTTAACCGTTTCGTCTCACGCTCCTCAGACAAATACAAACCCTTTTTCGGAGCAATCAAGAGTGTGGGGAAGGGAATGTGGAGCCAGGGGTGCGAAGATGCCCTGGCTGGAATCAAGGAATACCTAAGGACTCTCCCGACCTTATCCGTCCCCATCTAGGGGGAAATGCTCTTCTTGTACTTGGTTGTGTCTGAATTTGCGGTAAGCGGGGTACTTATTCGTGAGCACGAGCACCGTCAGAAGCCGATTTATTACATAAGCAAGGCGCTCCTGGACGCGGAGACAAGATACCTGCCCCTAGAGAAATTGGCTCTATCCCTGGTCACCACTGCAAGAAAACTGAGGCATTATTTCCAGGCATACCCAATTACCGTCCTTACCGATCAGCTCTTAAAGGCCATTTTGAGGAAATCGGAGCTCTCCGGGAGGATTTCCAAGTGGGCAGTGGAGTTGGGAGAACACGACATTCATTTCAAACCTCGAACTGCAGTAAAGGGTCAGGTATTGGCGGACTTCATAGCTGAGTTTACCGGGGAGCACCCCGTTCTAGAAACACCGCCTCCTCTCAACATAGCCTCTTCAATGAGTTGTGAAGGATCGTCATGGCTTTTGTGCGTGGACGGTTCGTCAAATAGTAAGGGGTCCGGGATCGGTATCTTGCTGATCTCTCCAGATGGGATTGTCGCTGAGCAGGCCGTTCGGCTGGGATTCAAAGCATCAAATAATGAGGCTAAATACGAAGCCCTCATCTCAGGACTTCGGTTAGCTGAGGCAACTGGAGTTACGGACTTGATCGTGCATTGCGATTCCATGCTGGTGGTCAACCAAGTTAACGGAGAATTTGAGACAAGGGATCTTAGGATGAAGGCTTACCATCTCTAGGCAACAGCTGTGATCCGAAGATTCGGAAGGATTGAGATCAAACAAGTGTCCCGTGACAAGAACACGCATGCCGACACCCTGGCTTGCCTAGCCTCGGCAGTGGATTCCTCCTAGTCACGCAGAATCACCATAAAATATCTTCCCGCATCCTGCATAGACCACGCTCCCGAGGTAATGGCCATCCAAGACAAACACAAGCCGCCCAGCTGGATTGATCCCTTTCTCAGGTTCCTAACAACAGGAGACCTCCCGGAATGTTCAAAAGAGGCAAGGAAGATAAAACTCAAAGCCCCGAGATTTTGGGTCTCTCCGGATCAGAAGCTGTATTGGAGGTCTTTCTCAGGACCTTACTTGTTATGTGTCCAAGAAGACCAGGTGGAAGACCTTCTCTATGAGATACACGAAGGAATATGCGGGGGGCACTCTGGGGGGGCGATCAATGGCACACCACATCATGTCTCAGGGATATTGGTGGCCGCGGATACAAAGGGATGCACGTACATACGTCCAGAAATGCGATCAATGTCAGAGGTTCTCCCCTGCAATAAGGCAACCAGCGGGGGATTTGCACCCCCTGACCAGCCCTTGGCCATTTGCCCAGTGGGGACTCGACTTAGTTGGGCCCCTGCCCAAGGCTCCTAGAAATAGGAAGTTCCTCATTATGGCCACAGATTATTTCATAAAGTGGGTTGAAGCGGAGCCGTTGACTCACATCCGTGACAGAGATGCTAAGAAGTTCGTCTGGGAGAACATAGTCGTCAGATTCGGGATTCCCCGAGCACTGGTATCAGATAACGGGACTCAGTTCACCGGCGAGCGTTTCAAGTCTTTCTGTGAGCAACTCGAAATCCGTAATTTCTACTCCACCCCTGCCTACCCTCAAGCCAACGGGCAGGCAGAGGCCTCCAACAAAATAATTATCAGTGGAATCAGGAAGAGGTTGCAGAAGGCCAAGGAAAAGTGGGCAGGCGAGTTATTAAACATTTTATGGGTGTACATGACCACCCCTCGGTCCTCGACAGGAGAAACCCCATACTCCCTGGCTTACAGGATGGAAGCCATCATACCTCTTGAGGTAGAACTCCCGACAATAAGGACCCAAGCTCTCGACACGGGGGAAAATGACCGTCAACTGGGGCTTGATCTGGATCTGGTGGAAGAAAAAAGAGAGACAGCCGCCTTAAGAATAACCAAGTACCAGGAAAAGATTTTTCAACTGTACAACAAAAAGGTCAAGGCGCGAGAATTCCGAATCGGCGATCTGGTCCTCAGAAGGATAACAGCCAATACCCGTGACCCAACAGAATGAAAAATGGGACCTAACTGGGAAGGGCCTTATAAAGTGATATCTATCGGGGGCGCCGGGTCATACAGATTAGAAGATATGGAGGGAAAACTTGTAACGCAACCGTGGAATGTGATGAATCTAAAAAAATACTATTTTTGAGTATTTGTCTACCTCAGTGCTTGCCAACGACAAAGATAAAGGGCAAGGCCTTGGAGACAGAGTACAAAGACTCTCGCCCCCGAAACAAACACAGGAGCAAGCCTCCTGGAAGGGCAAGGCCCTGGGGACAGAGTACAAAGACTCTCGCCCCCGAAACAAACACAGGAGCAGGCCTCCTAGGACAGTTCAAGGATTCCTACGAAAGTATACACAAGAAAAAATTCAGAATCATGAATCACATTCTATCCGATATTGGAACTTTAAACAGAACTTTGTTCAAAAAGAGGGGTTTTGCGTCCCTAAAAGCTACAAGGGAAAAAGTACAGATCAAAAAAAAAAAGAGGGGGGGCTTTCATCTTGCCCCGGGCATCNGCAGGGAGCACGTCATCGGTGAACTCTTCTCGGAGTTGCTCCTCAGACTTCCTATTTAGTGCCTCATCCCTGATCCTGTCCAGCTCCTGGGTCGGAGCCAGGCAGCTTTCCTCTGAACCAACATCCCTCTCCTCTGTCGCAGAGAGCCGCTGCGTCTGTTCTGTTATCCTTCTCTCAGCGTCGGGAAGGGCAGCACTTAGCTTTTGAGCGACTACCTTCGCCAACTCGGCCTCCTTGAGGAGTTGCTCGATTTGAGCAGCCTGCCCCGCGAGGGTGGAATCCCTTGCAGCGACATCCTCCCNTCAGACAAATCCACTATTACCGCCTCAGGCAGATCCACCGAAACTTGCACCAGCGTTGGAATCTCGCCCTCGGTAGCAATCTCTGGTTCGGCCCGTTCCATCTCCGCCGAGGGCACGTACTTGTGCATCTGGAAGAGCGGAGAGTCTGACGGGATTCCAGCAGACTAGAGCGCCTCGTCCCACCCCCTCTTGAAGAACTCCTTGCTGTTTTCCTCAAGAGCAGGGAGCACGTCATCGGCGAACTCTTCTCGGAGTTGCTCCTCGGACTTCCTGTTCAGTGCCTCATCCCTGATCCTGTCCAGCTCCTGGGTCAGAGCCAGACAGCTTTCCTCTGAACCAACAGCCCTCTCCTCTGCCGCAGAGAGCCGCTGCGTCTGTTCTGTTATCCTCTTCTCAGCGTCGGCAAGGGCAGCACTTAGCTTTTCAGCGCCGACCTTCGCCAACTCGGCCTCCTTGAGGAGTTGCTCGATTTGAGCAGCCTGCCCCGCGAGGGTGGAATCCCTTGCCGCGACATCCTCCCTAGCACTGGCAAGGGCTCCCTCGGCTTCTTCCTTCTGCTCTCGAACCCGCTGAAGGTCCATCCTAGTCCCATGGTACCGCACCACNGTAGCAATCTCTGGTTCGGCCCGTTCCATCTCCGCCGAGGGCACGTACTTGTGCATCTGGAAGAGCGGAGAGTCTGACGAAATTCCAGCAGACTGGAGTGCCTCGTCCCACCCCCTCTTGAAGAACTCCTTGCTGTTTTACTCAAGAGCAAGGAGCACGTCATCGGCGAACTCTTCTCGGAGTTGCTCCTCAGACATCCTATTCAGTGCCTCATCCCTGATCCTGTCCAGCTCCTGGGTCAGAGCCAAGCAGCTTTCCTCTGAACCAACAGTCCTCTCCTCTGCCACAGAGAGCCGCTGCATCTGTTCTGTTATCCTCCTCTCAGCGTCGGCAAGGGCAGCACTTAGCTTTTCAGCGCCGACCTTTGCCAACTTGGCCTCCTTGAGGAGTTGCTCGATTTGAGCAGCCTACCCCGCGAGGGTGGAATTCCTTGCAGCGACATCCTCCCTAGCACTGGCAAAGGCTCCCTCGGCTTCTTCCTTCTGCTCTCGAACCCGCTGAAGGTCCATCCTAGTCCCATGGTACAGCGCCGCTATAATGGAAATCTGTTGGGTGGCCTGCAAATAAAAGAGCATGTCACTAAAAGGAAAATTGGGGCTAAAAGAGACTGAAGCAAAGATGAACTTACCACCAAGGAATTTTGGATGATGGAGCGAAACAACACGTTTGTTGATCGCCCCCTGTGAGCCGCCATGTCGGCCTCGAAATGCAGCGTCTCACTCACTGCATTGGCGACATGAGGGTCCTGCAAAATGGAATTGTCGACCCTGATCACTCGGTCCATGTGATCAGTGGCTCGAGGGTTCCACTCCGCAGCTTCCACTGTCTGCGGAAGAGGAGGAGTCTGCTATCGCCGCTGTTGCTGTTGCTGTTGTCGCTGTTNGGAGCACGTCATCGGCGAACTCTTCTCGGAGTTGCTCCTCAGACATCCTATTCAGTGCCTCATCCCTGATCCTGTCCAGCTCCTGGGTCAGAGCCAAGCAGCTTTCCTCTGAACCAACAGTCCTCTCCTCTGCCACAGAGAGCCGCTGCATCTGTTCTGTTATCCTCCTCTCAGCGTCGGCAAGGGCAGCACTTAGCTTTTCAGCGCCGACCTTTGCCAACTTGGCCTCCTTGAGGAGTTGCTCGATTTGAGCAGCCTACCCCGCGAGGGTGGAATTCCTTGCAGCNCGTCCTCGACGTCGAGAGATTGTAGGATTTGGAAGTCCGGCCAGGAATCTCTCTCCCAAAGTCCCCACCTCGGCGTGCGAAGGAATAAAGTCCTCTCCAACCCCGAGCTCTTCAGCTTCACTCNGCAAAGGCTCCCTCGGCTTCTTCCTTCTGCTCTCGAACCCGCTGAAGGTCCATCCTAGTCCCATGGTACAGCGCCGCTATAANAACCCCGAGCTCTTCAGCTTCACTCTCAACTTCAGCCTCCGAGGCCCGATCAGGGTCTTCTTCCAAGTTCTCCTCGACTTCTTCCCCCGTCGCCCGATCAAAGAGTTCAGACCACCGAGAAGGCTCGAAATGCTGGGGAATCTACGAAAACTTTTTATACCCGGGGGTGTAATTTAGGAGGACGTGGGCAGCCCGGCTGAGCCCGTCGTCGCCAGTAAAACTCCAAACAGTGATTAAGTCAACGAAATTCACCGACGATTGGGGTGGAGGTGTTGTTTCCCAANCCCGGAGGTGTAATTCAGGAGGATGTGGGCAGCTCGGCAGAGCCTTCGTCGCCAGTAAAATTCCAAACAGTGATTAAGTCAGCAAAATTCACCGACGATCGGGGTGGAGGTGCTGTTTCCCGAGGGGAGATGTCTGCACAAGCAAAAAGAGGAGAGAGGGTCATGAGCATGTAGAAAATTTCAGAAACAAAATAATAAGGCCCGAAGGAACCGATGTACTTGTCGTTCTCCATTCCAATGGACATAACAAGCCGTCATACTCAGGACCGACACCTCTCTACCAAGATCCCCCGAAGATGAGTAGGTCATCCTTGTACCCCTTGTCCGAGTCAGGAAGGTGAGTTACGAGGTACATAGATGGGTCCCTAGCTTTGAGGTAGAAGTGTTGTTGAGGCGTAACTGTCAAAAGGGAATAACAAAAAAGGATATCGTCCAGCCCGACGTTTACCCCAAGACGCCTATTGAGCTCTAGCACCCCCATAATTATCCTAAAGACATTAAGGCAACACTGTCCAGGAAAGAGGTGGAAATGAGAGAGGAACTGGAGAAGCAGAGGGGGCAAAGGGAACCTAATTCCGCCTTCTATAATGGCTTTAATATAAAAAGGCATTGCATCCTCGGTACCGAGGGTACGAGGGTGCACAACTGCATCATAATCCTCTACCTCTACATTCGGTGGAACGCCGTACCTAACCCTAAATCTATTAATTTGTTTACTACCTTTTACTTTATACTTTCCTGGCCTCGAAGTACTAGCCTGAGGATTCTCGGGGGCAGAACGACGACGAGGCATCTTCAAGAAGTGATAAAAATAGAGGGGATTTTTCCACGAAGATCCCAAGAAGGCTTCCTGGGGATTGATCGCGGGATAGGAACCAGAAAATACCTCCGGTAATCGGAAAACCAAAAGAGACAGAAGGACAAAGAAATGGAGGATACTAGAACTCACCAGAGCGTAAGAAGAGGTATTTTCTGGAAAACTTGAATCGATTCCTTCCCAGAATGTTCAGAAACAAAGGATGGGTCTGCTAGCTTTAAAGCTTCAGTGAAAAGGTTGGGCAGTTAAGAGACAGAAGAGAAGAGGTCTCCGGTGAAGATTCAGGCAATGGCTCTCTGGAAGAAAAAGTTCAGAATGACAAAATGAGAAAAAAAGGGAGGAAGCCCATTTATATAGTACTGGTCTCATCATTGGGCACGAAACACGAAAGGACGCATTTAATGTGCACGACTCCCTAAGCAGGGGAAAGCGGCTAGAGGCAATGATGAAGCAGTTGAAGTTGTTGGGAAACCCTTCGTCTCCTTACGACGCGTGTCCTCGGCGTCAGGAGATCAAAGGCTGGGGGCCAGTTGATGAGACTTTTTTGAAAATACTCCAAGATGAAGATACGTGTCATCGGCGTCACTAAAAATCCTGTTAACTGAGATTACGTACCATCGGCTTTACAACTCCCTCGCCCGAGGTACTTGACACGTGTCGGGTATGTTTTACGTACTGACACGTATCCCTCGGTCTGGTATGGTACCTCGGTCATCATGTACGGCTTCCCTCAGCTCGAAATGTACCTTTCCTCGGTACCGAGATGTGCATGTCCTCGGTACCGAGATGTACTCTCGTCCAAGATTCCTTTTTCTCTGCTCCAGTATAAGGTATTGATGTACAGGTCATTAGCCTAGGCTAGTCTAGGTTAGCTATCATGGTCTCGTCTTACACAATTGGTGTCAGAAGGAACAAGGAAGGCAGGGTCCACAGCCAATAAGGGATGGACGCGTGGCAAATTGTGTCACATCAGAGACAGAAAGACCGCATGCCATTACTGACACGTGACTTGGGAAAGCAAACATTTAATTACACCATTCCCTTGATGAGACCGCATTCAATGCGGTAAGGCTCGGAATTGAAAGGCAATAAATGTCTCTAAGGCTGGGCATTTATTGCATCCTCCCCGAGCGGAGATCATTAGACAGTCGACAGCCCGATGACACAGCATTGATTGCTCGGCGCCCCGAGCAGTTAAAGAAAGGAAGACATTCCTCATTAGAATCAATGCGCACACTGCCTGTACCTAATGATCATCTACTGACAACACTGACAGCAATCATGAGCTTTTGAGGTATAAATACTCCTCATAAAAGACAAAACGGTATGCAACAAAAACTCTTTACTACGAAATATACTCAGTCCTTTCTTCTTCCTCGCCCTTTCAAAAACTGATTTGATCGTCGGAGGGGATAAGCCGGAAAACACTCCGGCGCCCTTCTAACTTGTTCTCCTTTGTTCCAAGAACCTTTTCCCAGCCTTACTGGATCATTCTTTCAATTCACGAGGGTCTCCCGTTACTGTTCCAGGTTACCACCGGACCTCGCAGGCTGTCCCAAGCAGCGTGGTTGATCACTCAACTGATTCACTCGAGTTCACCAAGGGAGATATCTGTTCTCGTTTTTTATATTGTGCAAGATCCTGCACGCACATTGGAACACAATTAGTTTAGTCCAAACATGAACCGTGAGGGGTCGGGGTTTAAAACTCATTCAGTAGTGATAAAAAAAAATAGCAGGTGATCGTCGTATTTGATCGGTTAAAATTCTATAGGGAAGATTAACTAGAATTGCCTAATTTCGCAATTGTAAATCATTATAAATCTTACTAATAAATACTACCTTTCTCTTATGTTGAGTCACAGGTAGACGTGCCATATGCATGAAAACTCAGCACAGTGTGGTGAAAACATTTGACAAGCATTCTAGCAAAACAGAGACAGAAATGTTATCCTCACCAAAATTTAGAATTAAATAAAGAGTCCAATGACATGGTAGATACTTACCTTCCGAAAAAAGACATGGTAGATA
>CAUOFW020001959.1:289818-339916 GCA_963454935.2 Ilex paraguariensis
TGATGGGTTAAGCCCAAATAGTCCAATTTATGTGTTAAAGTCCAACCCCGGTTGAGGAGCCCAACCTCATTTTGATTCCACCAAGCTCAAGACAGTCCAAGACCGGTTAGACTTCTTGCTTAGCACGTCACCAAGAGGAGAGCACGGGAAGCTTATCTGCACCACCAAAGGAAACGGTCCAAATCCACCAAGTCCAAGACCGGTTAGACTTCTTGCTTAGCACATCACCAAGAGGAGAGCACGAGAAGCTTATCTGTACCACCGAAGGAAACGGTCCAATCTTTGACCACGTTTCATGAAGAGCTCCCCAACCTCCTCCTTCCGTTGAGGATAAGTCGTAATCTCCACCAGAGTAATCTCTTAGCTGCGATAAAGAAGCCTTGAGGATAAGTCGTGATCTCCACCAAGAATAATCTCTTAACTGCGATAAAGGAGCCTTGAGGATAAGTCATGATCTCCACAAGAATGATCTCTTAGCTGCTATAAAATAGCTCCAATCTAGTAGAAAAGAGAGGAATATCACGCCCCACCAGAGACATACAGAGGAGGAACCGACTACCGGAGATTACTATTTTTCTTTGATTCTCCATTCTCTCTCTCAAAGCTTGTATCTCCATTCTCCATACCTTTGAATCAATAAAATACCCGGCAACTGAAGCCATTGAAGAGTGGACGTAGGTCGAATTGACCGAACCACTATAAATTGTCTTCTTTAATTCTTTCATTGATTTCATTGCATTTATTATCTACACTTGACGGGTGGTGTGCAAAACCATTTTTGTGCATCATCAAATGTTGGCATTACCAACTTCTACACCCTTGATGGTTACTGGTCTCGTTTCTTTATTTAACTGCTTCCCTGCATCAGTTGCCTAAGCACTATAATATAAAAAATAATTCTATCAATAATTTTTTTTTTAAAAAAAGACCAACCAGTTGCCACAAAAGATAGATCAAAAAATGTAAATGGAAAAAGTAAGATTTAAAAAATAAATACTAAACTCCAAGAACAAATTGGTGGTGGAATTACAAAAAACAGAATTACATGCTCTTGTTTAAAAGATCAAATTTTCTTTCTTCGTTTGTTTTTGTCTTACAAAATCACAAAGAGTGGCAGTTGATTATCATGGCAATCACTTGACCAAGCGTGGTTTCATCGTCGTAGCCGTAGCCGTAGCTGCTTGCCTGTTAAGGTGCAAATTTTCAGTACAAATGAATTCTGAACATGCCATAAGATTGATAAAAGTTTCAAATTTTAACTTAGAAATAGATTAACTTAGACCATCCAATATAATAAAACAGCCTGAAAAATAGATATGGACATAATTGCACATTAGTAGCATCTAAAGTTCACCAAACCAATAAATTAATTAAAATCTCAACAAAATTGAAAAACAAATCTTTCCATAGAGATTGGTGGTGTTGGGAGGCGGTCGAGTTGTTCTGGAAACTTCACCGTTGAGAGAGAAGAAAACTCTTTTATAAAGCATTTCAACAAACAACTTATATGTAGCATATAAACAGTTGAAATGCTAGACCCACACTTTCGATTCCAACACAGAAAGAGTGAAAGGAGCGTAGTAAGAGAGAAGAGGGAAAAAAAGGAGATTTGACAGAGTTGCCATCGTCGGCTTCGATTTTCTTTAGAGACCCATGATAGCGGCAGCCAGTGTGGGTGTGTGAGAGAAAATATAAAAAAGAGAAAGAGAAGATGGGGACAAAGAAAAGATGGGTGAAAGCACGGTAAGAGTTGTGCTCTGTGTTGCCCAAATATCCAATTGCGTGCGTGTGTGACTGTGTGTCCATGTGAAGTATGCGTGTGTGAATCTCTCTGCTTGTGACCGTGTGTGAGTGTGCATTATGTGTAGTGCGTGGCATGTGTGTGTGTGTGTGTGTGTGCTTGTGTGTTGTTTGTGTGTGTTGTGATAGAAGAGAAAGTGAAGAAGAAAGAGGGGAGACAAATCAACATTAGAGGTTTTGCCAAAGTTACCGATCGCCGGAATATTTGGGTCACCAGAGTTCGACTGCAGAGAGAAGGAGAGGAGACAAATTGTTAGAGAAATGACTAAGATACCTGGTTGTTGAGCAGTGGATAGCGGTGAATGTCGTTTGGGGATGAGATTGAGATGGATTCTATAGAGAGATTTTGAGGAAGATTTGACAGATTTTGGAGGAAAGAGACAGAGGTGTGAGTCATGCAAAAAGCCATGATAATTAAATAAGGAATTTTTTTGGGTGGGAAAATAAAATTTAGTACTCGTTGTGGACCGTTAGATCAAAATTTTTGAGATGACCTAAACCATCTTTTTATGTTGGGATTACGTTGTTCGCTGTATGTATTTATGTTTTATCTCAAAACGATTTGGACCTCTCTTTGTCTTTAGATTCAAATTTAGCTATACTTTATTATATAGCTATAACATTTAAAAATACAAAATAATAACTTTTAAATACAAAAAAATATTATCATTTAAACACAAAAAATAATACCATTTAAACACAAAAACAAATAGTAACATTCAATATTAATATTTTTAAAAAAATAACAATAGTAACATGTTCAGCAAAAAAAATAACAATATGAAACATTAAACAAAATTGAAAATAAAAATAGTAGCATTCAAACTCATAACCAGAGGAAAAAACCTCAAATTCTTCAGCATTCGAAAAAATAACACTGAAAAAATAATAACATACTAAATAAAAAATACTAACATGAAAAAAAAAATAGTAACATGATTAATTAAAAAAAATTGAAGCGACAAATGAGATAGTAACCTAGGAGGTTTTTCTCTCCACAAAGTGAAAATATACCGCGCATTATGACATTGAAACAGTCTAACCCCAAAATATTTAGTGAAAATGGTAAATAAAATGAGAGAGAGAGAGAGAGAGAGAGAGAGAGAGAGAGTATAAATTTAAATTTTAATTTAGGAGTGAATTAAGAGATAATAATTTCTAATTTAAGAAATTAATTTAAAGTTACTTTTAAGGTTTTTAAGATTTCTATAATTGAACATAATAATACTATTAATGGTATTTTTGGGATTTAAAAAATAGTTGACGTAAGTATTTGTTAATAATATAAAAAACAGATTTTTTTACCAAATAAGATTTTTTGACGAACTCAAGTCATTATAAGTTAATATAAGAAGACTTAGCCCCAATTTTCACTTTTTTTATATATTTTGGGTGTGTCATGTGAACAAACTGAAGAAAATAAACAAATTGTTTCATGGATTTTAGAATTTTTGCTTTTTTTTGGCAAGGTGAGAAACAATGTAGATGGAATACAATTAAGTCAACAAAAGATATATTTCGATTGTAAACGTGTTGATGACCGCAATAGCAACCAGAATGGATGGCCACCAGGGGCGGAGCCAAGGATACTCTAACTATAAGATTTAATTTTTTTTTTCAATAAATAAAAATAATATGATATATTTATATTTTTAGTAAAGATGTTAATCGAGCCGAGATTTATAAGCTTGAACCTGAGTTTGTCAAGCTCGTTTTTTTAAATGAGTCTAAAAAAATTGTTCAAATTTGACTTGTTTAAAACTCGAGTCAAGCCTAAGTAACTTGTAAGTTCTTTTTAAATAATTTTTTAGGGTCATTTTATAATTTTTGTGGTAACTTGCGATCAATCGTTGCAAGTTACCACAAAAGTTATAGGTTTCCCTAAAAAAATTGTAATTGTAAATAAATCACAAAACATGTCTTAAAACTCAAAAAGGTGGAATACGATAAAAGAAATTTTAGTATCGTAATTTTGTCATAACATAAATGGTATGAGTAGTCTACGATACTGTACTATACAGGCATTTATAAGTTTTTGAACTTACAAATTTCCTTTTTCATTTATAACTTTTAAGATCGATCCAAATAACACTCAAAAGTTATAAATAACCACAAAGTTAATAATTTGGACCACGAGAGTTGGTGCCAAAACTGTCCTCTCAAAAGACAATGGTGTTGTACATAGTAAACAAAATTTTCCCTTTCCCTAAATATAATATTTTCACTTCATCCAAACCAATACATCGCATCACAAGGTGAAGTCATGATCATTAAAACATTTAGAGATCATTAAAACAATATGGGGTAAACAACATTAAAAGCACACGTTCGTTTAAGTGCTAGCTGGTCATGTCAGGTTGGAGGTAGCTGTAATATAATGTGTATGTACTTGTACAAATTAACTGAACATTGCCCACATAAACCTCCATCAGCCCAGCTTTTAGTCGATGCAGAGGACCACCTATACCCACGTAGCCAGGCTCGACACCTAAAATTTAAGGGCCTAGAGGAGAAGCTGTAAGCCTCTCTTTGAATGGGTCATNTCAGACTCCTAAGCACTGAATGCTCTTTCTTCTATGCATAAGCATTAAATGCTCTAGCTTCAGAGCATTTAATGCTCCTTCTATTAGACTTCCCAAGCCATCATGGACGTCCCATCCTTATGTGGGATTATTAAATGTTTCCCTAGAATGACTGCATGTCAACAAGGGTATTTTTATCTATTTACTCCAAGTCCTGCACTTCATGCCACGTGTCTAACTCCTCTTGGTTGCTAGTCTTTTTCATTCTGTCATTCTGATTTCATTGGGAAGGCAAGCCAATGATTCGCTGTCAAACTCTGAAATTGATGGATTGTAATCATCAGTAACCTATATTGGAGCCAAGGTAATGTGTCAGAAAAGTCTTTGGGATCTAATCACGCAAGAAGACATGCGTCCTCAGTGCCGAGGACACGTGTCACGTCTTAAAGAGCAAAAGGCGTCCTTGGCTCCAATGACACTTGTCTTCGCCAANCTAATCACGCAAGAAGACATGCGTCCTCAGTGCCGAGGACGCGTGTCATGTCTTAAAGAGCAAAAGGCGTCCTTGGCTCCAATGACACTTGTCTTCGCCAAATATCTCTAAGTGTCCTTGGTACCAAGGACACGTGTCATCTTTAGAGAGCTGGTGGTGTCCTCGGTGTAGAGGACATGTGTCTTCACCAGAAAGGGGGGTGTCCTCGGTGTCTGTAATACCCCACATGCGTTTAAAAAAAAAAAAATAATAAAAGACATAGGTGTTCAGTAATTATTTCATTTGAAATGATAAAATAGTATAACTCAAGGAAAGAGTAGTTAAAAGATTAGTTTCGGTATGAAAATGTACAAAATAAATCATAAAAGAACTTGAACTAATTAGGTCGATGTAGAAAAGTATGTAGGATAAGTTAGGATTAAAGTTGGAAGGATTGGAAGTGAAAAGGGGCGCCCAAATGGGCGCTGGNAATTTATTTCCAAAATATCAATCAAAATATACATAAATATTTTGAAGTATCTCGAAACATTCCGAAATATCTCGAAAGATGTTGGAATATTTCGAAACACCTCTAAACATTGAAATTTTGATTTAATTACCAATTGATTTTGCTATCTTAGAAAATGAATATATTTTGGTCGTTTCAATTCAAGACAAAATTTTGATCCTTGAATTTTTTGTCTTCTCTTGTCGGTTTTCAATTATGTAATCGTATAAAGTCTTGCATTGCATGGGTTATCAAAATTAAAAGATAAATAAACATAGTTTCACATTGAACCATACAAGAAAGGACATAATTGTATGGTAGAATAATGAAATGGGATTACAATTCAATTTTTACAAGTGGTTTCAACACTATTATATCTATTTAAATCAAAATATAGAGAAAGTGTAGGTCTACTGCCCTTATATCAATCTCTTATTAGGGATATTGATATCAAACATGACCAATAACTAGACTAATTTAGTCCAACCAATCCTTTCATACACGAAACAAACATAGGCAAAACACATTGGTAATTCACAATCAGGATTTTTATCAAATAAGATCTATTAATTATTATTTCGATAATGCATAGTATACTGAAATATCCCTGCTTCCTTTCCTATCCTCGCTTTCAATCATTTTCTAGAAACGTTGTAATCTTCTACTTATCCATAATAATTTTGGCAGTTAGGTTTCTCAATTGGATTTTGTTAGGTAAGACCTAATTGTCATGTTATAAGAGTCAGCATCAATTTAAACACGTGATTGTTAATTTCATAAACATACGTCGATTTGAAGTGGTGAGTGGTCCATAGGAACATTACAGCACCAAATGAAAGCAATGTCTTCAAATCACAATTGAACCTTTCATTTAAGCAACTCAATTTAAACACTATGATTTTGAGTTTTATAGTGAACCCTATTTTGGATGGAGAGAAAAGAAAAGAGTAATTATTTTTTGGTAACTCGATGGACAAAATAAAAAACTAATTTTTGTAAAAAGTAGAGGTAAAATATTTGTTTTCTCTCCAAATCTTCCTGCTTTTTGAAAGAAACGAAAAATATGTATTTCTTTATACTACAAAAAAGGGTGAATTATATGTGTACAATCACCAATAATAACATATCGATGGAGCTTATTAGACTTAATTTCGTGATGTGGGTACAACATGTCTAACCATTTATATGCTCGTGTTTACTATCCTCATCGTCCATCATTTTCCAAACTTCTTCAGCTTCTATTTCTCCATACTGATTTTGGTAGTTAGGTTTCTTAATTAGATTTTGCTAGGTAAGATAAGGTCAAGCAAAGGGCAAAGACCCAACTGTCACCTTTCCATCAGCTTACAATTGACATGATTCGACTGACAACGTTAAGAATTACTCTTTGTAAAAAGTTGGAGTAGAAATACTAATTATTTACTCAACTTTCTTTTCTCTCCGAGTCTTCCTATCTTTTGGAAGAAAAGAAAAATGGGTCGAAGGAATTCAACTTTCTCTTCGTTGCATTTTTTTCTTTTCTATCCATATCTTTCAAATGTGTAAGCAATTTTTACGCATTCAAATCTTTAACATACCTTTCCCTTCATTTTGTTGGACTATATATTTATCTNACAATCCTACCTTTGGAGGTCGTGCGCATTGAATGCGCCTGTCCTCGTGTCTCGTGTGCAATGATGGGGACAAGCTCTATATAAATAGAGCCTTGTCTCCTTCTTCACTCTTTCGAATCCCCAGCCTTTCTCAGAAGCATTATGTCGGAGAACCATCGGAGATACTGTCGCCACCGGAATAGTTGCAATCCTCTTCAAAAGATTGCTAAAGGAGAAAAGATTCACGCCTCCCTTTTCTCTTCTTTAGTCTTTGGTGAGTATTGTCTCGTACTTTGTCTTTTAACTCTCCTTTTGCTCTTTTTCTTTCATTTTTTCTAGAGACTCGTGGCTTCCCTCTGTTTACTCTGGTGTCGTCGTTCATCCCTTAGGATTCCCTCCATAAAATCCCTTTTTCTCCCTTTTGTAAATGATGCCGAGGCATCGTCGCCTTGTCGCCAAGGTCCAAGATGCTAGAACCTATAGGTCGAGGAAGTACACAGAAAAGGGTCGCCAGCAGATTACCAACTTCAAAGCCCACTAAGACATTCCTCGTAGCATCGACGTGGATGAGTTCGATCCAGCACGTCATCGTCCCGATGTCGGCGCTGAGGAAACCATACCCTTCTATACCAAGGCTATCATGGAGGGTGGGATCAGATTCTCCCTCCACCCATTTCTCCTCCAATTCTTGTCCCGATTTTAACTTTTCCCGGGGCAGTGTTGTCTTAACACTTTTAGAATAATTTTAGGGGTGGTTGAAGTCAATAGACGCCTCGAGGTCAATCTCGGCCTCGAGGACATCCTCTTCTGCTACTCCTTGCTGAGGGTGATACTACAACAAAACTTCTATTTAAAAGCCTGGGATCCTTCCATGTACCTTGTAACACACCTCCCAGATTCTGATAAGGGGTACAAGGATGACTTGCTAGTCTTCAATGGTGCCTGGGAAAGTGGGGTCGGCCTCAAGTATGACGGCTTGAGTTGTCCCAAGGAGTGGCGAACAACAAGTACATCGACTTCTCCTTCTCTTCTCAGCTTTGTTAGTTCTTGATAGATTTTTGTACAAGTCCTAATGTTCTTCTTCTTTTGTGCAGGGATCTCTAACCGCGAAGTTACTCCTCCACCTCGGCANTTGGGAAAGTGGGGTCGGCCTCAAGTATGACGGCTTGAGTTGTCCCAAGGAGTGGCGAACAACAAGTACATCGGTTTCTCCCTCTCTTCTCAGCTTCGTTAGTTCTTGATAGATTTTTGTACAAGTCCTAATGTTCTTCTTCTTTTGTGCAGGGATCTCTAACCGCGAAGTTACTCCTCCACCTCGGCACCTGGTCAATTTCGACCATATCATTACTATCTGGGGGTACGTTGGTGATGGGTTTGGCAGAGCAAACCACGTACTCCTAGACTATAACCCGGGGTACAATAAATACTCCCAGACTCCTTAACTATTTTGATCCTTCAAGGTGGTCTGAGCTCTTCCAACAAAACCTAGAGGAGGACCCTGACAGGGATACTAAAGCTGAGTTAGAAGGGGCTGCTGAGGGAGGTAATGTTGACGAGGTGGTGGAAATAAGGGTCCCTCTACCACTATCGACGACAAAGCAAACACATCCCTCTATCACTATTGACGAAGAAAACACAATTGAGGTGGCAATATCGCACAGACCTCACATCTCCCTCAGCTTCTTGAATGAGAGGTCCACCTTAGCTATTGGAAGGGGTCAGGGATCCTCCAATAGTGACTATTCTCCTCCTCCCCCCAAGAAGAAATGCTCTTATCATCACTCCTCCGCCTCCCCTGGTGGTGCCGAGACCCATTGGCAGGGACCAGACTCGTGAAAGAGATCCTCAACCCAAGAAGGAGAGGAGGATCAAACAAAGGTATGATATAACAGACAAGGGCAGGGGCACTCACCAACAACACCAACCCCTCCTCCTTTAGCGCCGACAACAAAAGTCGAGGAGTGATGCCCACTGGCCTGGGATCGCAACAACAGGCCGATTTGGGTCAATGAATCCATCATCCATTCTCCGCACGTGGCCTACGTCGTGAGCGAGACGTTCCTCTTCCAAGACGATATGGAGGAACATTGGTAGAGGCCAGGTCAACAGCCTCTTCCGCAACATTATTCAAAACTCCTTGGTGGTAAGATCTTGTGTAGCCTTGTAATACCCTTATTTTCTATCTCCTTTCATCGGTGCAACCGCCCCTCTCCTTATTCNGCTCTTCCAAGCCGATATGGAGGAACACTGGTAGAGGCCAGGTCAACAGCCTCTTCCGCAACATTATTCAAAACTCCTTGGTGGTAAGATCTTGTGTAGCCTTGTAATACCCTTATTTTCTATCTCCTTTCATCGGTGCAACCGCCCCTCTCCTTATTCTTTGACAGACTACTCAGCAAATCTCGACCATCTTTGACCACTTCCACGATCAGCGAGAGAGGCTTCAGGAATTGGACAAACAGAAAATTGATGCCGAGGGAGCCCTTGCTAACTTGATTCGATATGTGTACACCCAAGTGGAGGTGGTCAAGTTGTAGTAATAATCTAGTTAAGTCCGAAGTCGAATATACAGGGAACTATGATTAGTGTTTTGAAGTAGCAGTGATAGAGACAAAATAATTGAAAACCTTCTAAACATGTAGTTAATCATCCGATTTATTAAACTTGTGCTTGGTAACTCAATTAACTCCCCTGTCAATGGCAAGTTAATCGGAGGATANATACAGGGAACTATGATTAGTGTTTTGAAGTAGCAGTGATAGAGACAAAATAATTAAAAACCTTCTAAACATGTAGTTAATCATCCGATTTATTATACTTGTGCTTGGTAACTCAATTAACTCCCCTGTCAATGGCAAGTTAATCGGAGGATAAAGGTGGATTCTAAGAATTAAGCACATGATTCCGATACCTTTCTAGAAGTTTACAAGAATTGTCTGTGTCGAGACTCAACCCGTCTATAAACAAGCAAGTGTTTCTACAAGACATCCAACCATGGCGTTAATATTTCGTCTTTTAAATGAAGTCCAACAATGGTGAAGATTGAAAGGTAGTCATGAAGATCTAGCCGGAGTACTTGCCTTGAACACATGGATCTTTCTATGCAAGAGTCATCCATGTCATAGAAAGAACCCACAGTTATACAAAATACCTTAGCTTTGCTAGATNGAACACATGGATCTTTCTATGCAAGAGTCATCCATGTCATAGAAAGAACCCACAGTTATACAAAATACCTTAGTTTTGCTAGATGCATTCAAACATTCAATAAACAGGGGTAATATAAAGCATTAACGCATAAATGAAATGCACAAAATCTAACTTACAAATGATTTATACATGTTCATCACCTCTTACTAAATAGTGAATGAGAAACTACTCACTCTTCATGGCATTAGTAAAACTAGAAAAGTGAGTGATGTTCATCCCTCTAATTAGAGGACTTACAAGGTAACACAATAAGCGAGGAGCCGATCTTCGATAAAGAATGAGTGAATCAAGTTCCACCCTTTACGGCTTTGGTAACACTTTAGAAAAGTGGAAGAGTTTCACTCCTCTAAGGGAAGAAGGAAGCTCAAGTAATGGAATTGAAAGACAATAAATGAAAGTAGAAGAAAGCTAGTCACTTTTGGAGGGTTTCCACCGCAACCAAAAGATGATCTATCTCCCTTGATACAAGTAAATATAAGAGTAAGTCTAAGACTAATTATATAACTACAACTGGGAATCAAAGCCTCCTTCAAGCTTTCTGCTAGTTCTTGGTGTAGTCTAACCCTTACAAACCAAGTTCTAGTTTCCTCCCAAAAACTTCCCCATTAAAGCTCCCATAAGGGGAGTATTTATAGGCAAGGAGGAGGGGAGACAAGAGAGTGTGAAGGAATAGTGTATGCCATCCAAGTCCAAGGAAAAGTCAACTACTCTGCAGCCAGTCTGGGGACAACGTTCGAACATTGTCGGGCATTTGAACATGCTGATGGAGTCTAACCATCTCACTCAAGTGGCCTGTAGTCTTCTGTGAAGTTCATTTCCATACCAACGGGCCTTTGGTCTAATGGTATTACTTATCTTATGAAAGTTTTGTCTTCTTGAGGTCAAGGGTTCAAGTCCCTCCTCCCTAAAAAAAAAGGGTTCATTTCCACACTCCATGCAGCAGTCTAGTCTTCTCATGATTTATTGTAACATTCGAACGTTGATTGGTGTTCAAACGTGGTACTCAAGTACCTTAGGGTAGTTGTAACATGCCATGTCTCAGCAGCCTGGTTTTCAATTAATTCTAGGAGGCGTTCAAACGTTGTTTGGCATTCGAACATTCTTGCTTTGTTCCAAGATTTTCCAATTTTGTCCCCAAATATGCTGGTGCTGTATTCAAGTTTGATATATGTTGCTTTTGAGCACTTGTTCACTTTAGGACCTGAAATGTCATCATTTCAACTCTATCAAAGTATAATTAGTCTTAAAAAGGCATAATAATAAGCTAATTTTAACTAATAATCACTTGTTGCCACGAGAGAGGACGTGGCTGCCAGGGATAAGACGTTGTCTTCCCGGGCGGCACAAATTGCTCAGCTTTTGAAGGATGGCAAGGTTGTGAAGGGGAATGTTGAAAGGTTAAGTGCAGCCTTTGCCGACACCAAGAGGAGAATCACGAAGGTGACAAAGTAGCAGCCCTCAGCGGAGGCAAAGATCCAAGAGTCAGAGCAAACTTGCTCCACTCTCACCTAGGAGTTAGACAGCATTAGGGCACAAATAGAAGTGAACAAGAAGAAAGAGTAGGAGATTGTCAATAGCTGCACCGACAACGTCCTGATCGCCCTTAAAGAAAATAAGAAATAGTTCTTCAAGTTAGGCTAGGAAGATGCACTCAGGGCAACGGGGGTTCCTCCTGAGTCTCCCTTTTTCCTTATGCATCAGTATGTGCTTGCAAAAGTGATGTTGTGGGCCGCGACAGCGGTCGCAGCTGAGGATGCTAAAAATTCACAAGTGTTGAACTCGACACCAATTGGAGAGGATACTTCCTCGGCCCCTACTATAGGGGCTTCTACTGCTGTTCTTTCCTCTGTTCCTCATGTTCCTCGGGCTGACGCTTTAGTTGTCCCTCTTTCTACTCCTCCTGCTCCCCAAACAGACACCCCTGTCGCACCTGCTACCGTGGTGCCGCCTCTTGGCAATGCTAATACCCTATTTGCCAGCATTGATGAACTATTCGGGGATGTTGGAGGGACCATCGGTGGCGAGTTTGATGGACCACCTACTGCGTCTTAGGCTTAGCTTTCTTCCATTTTCGTTTCTTTGTAACATCCCCCAAATTTTGTAGCCTAGAGGACACAAAGCCTCCTTTTTCCTGGAATGAAAAACCACTTTTCCCTTGTGTTGATCCTTTCTCTTTTTTGTTCCTTCAACGAAAGAAAGTCTTGCACATGTGTGCATTCTTCCCCCCTTATTTGTACTTTTGGTGAAGGTAGAATCTTCGGGAAAAGGTAGAATCCTCTTTTTTGCTTAACCCTTTCTCATGGGAAAAGTAGGAAAAAATCTCTAAGTGTCCCCCTGCAGAGATAACTTGTAGATTATACAAGAATCCAAGGGACATTAGCGCCGAGGACACGTGTCAGTCATGAAGGATTTCAAAGAGTATCGGTGTCGAGGACACATGTTAAACACTGAGGATTTCGAGGAGTATCGACGTCGAGGTATATTAAAGCCAAGGTCCCTCTACCATTGTTTGGCTCCATGCTTTGTGTAGAGGCAGTAAATCAATAGCTTTGGCATGCTCTATGAAGAAGTTCAATAGTTCTCTTTGTCAAGTTGAATCTCCAGCAAACTCAGTAGTAGTAGTAATACAAACCCCTCCTATCTCAATGTAATTTTCACTTCGGTCAGTGTCGTCTTCCTTGCCCGTTAAAGGGAGAGGCTCGTGTTGATCCCTCATCCCACTATCATCCAGCTGAGATTCCTCAATAAAATAGGTTCTAGAACCAAATGACTTCATCCATGTACTTGTGCAAACAGACATCAACGCCCAAACTTTATCAACTACTGGCATAGCCTGTAAAATTTCGTAAATGGCATTAGGGAGTGATATATTTGTTAAAGGCAGAATGATACTCAANTGATGAACTCTCCCCTTTGTGAGCAGTAAACTTCTTCCTTGGCCCCATTTTTTTTCTTGAAAAACATATAAAAAAAAATGGGTTTGGAGTGATTTCAATCTGTGGAACTACTTAAAANCCCCATTTTTTTTCTTGAAAAACATATAAAAAAAAATGGGTTTGGAGTGATTTCAATCTGTGGAACTGCTTAAAATCTTTTGGGGTTGTGTTTAATAGTCTTAAAATTGAAGAAAAGCTAATGGGTATATTGAAGATTTGGGGTTAGGGATGAATTTTAGGACTAGTTTTTTTTTAAAAAAAAGTTAGTTGTGAGGGAAAATTTTGGTCTAAAATTGCGAACTGATCTATTTATAACTGGGTAGTACCGTCCAGACGATGCAAGGGCATCCGAACGGTGCTACTTTTCTAGTTTTTAATTTTGCTTGACCCTTTAGCTTCCTTGTGTGTTGATTTCTCTTTTCTATTACAACTTGGATCCTGCAATTAAAAATCAACAACTAGTTAATTTTTCCTTCAAATATGCATTAAAATCCTAATTAACTTAACAAATCTAACAAAATACGAAATCAAGACATAAAACATTCCTAATAACACACAAAATAACACAACAATTTAAAAGGAAGGCACATATCCCTAAAAATGTTCATCCTTTCTTATGAAAAAAGAGAAATTTCAATTTGAATCCTCTAAATCCAATGAATTAGTGAATCAACCAATCTCACGTTGCCCATATTTTGTAAGTAGTGGACTAGAATAAGATGGTGTCTTAGGAAAATCCTTGCTCTACTCATACTGAATCAAGTCAACATGATCAAATGCACGACTGGAGATTTGTTCGAAACAATGATTGAATTCTCTCATATGCATTAATCGACCACACTTCACACAACCACCAATTTTGCTCAGTGGCGTTTGGCGTATGAACTTTTTCTCCACAAAGGTCTTTCTTGGCTCTCTAGCAATCCTAGCTTTCTTACAACCCTAGCTTTTGTCATTATCAAGGAATGTATATCCATCAAGAATGTGTGTGAAACTACTAAGAAAAACTGGAAAAAAAAAAAATCATCTANATGTATATCCATCAAGAATGTGTGTGAAACTACTAAGAAAAACTGGAAAAAAAAAATCATCTATTTTTAAAAAATTTTGAAAATTAAAAGACTCACTATCTGGTTGTTTAATGTCTATCAGTCATAAAGACGATTTTCAAAACAAAATTGAGAAATTCCAAGAACTCAAAAACATGTGAACTTATTCCCACCCCCAACCTAACATAACATTGTCCTCAATGTGAAAAACATGTAAATAAAAGCTTAAGAGAAATAGATGTATAAATAGGTGACGGGAAGGAACATTATTCACAATGTAAGTTAATCTGCAAAAGTTACAAACTATCAGTACAAATATTTTTACAAAAAAGAGATGTATTTAAAGAGAATATTGTGGTTCCATTAAGAAAATGGAATCTACATTCCTAACAAATCCATCATAAAATGATTTGAGTCTCTGATCATTCACTTTAAAAATGTTACCATTTGATGGATTTTAAATCTCAACTGTCCCATGTCCAAGTACATGTTTGATAGTGTAGCCTCGAGTTTTATAACTGGACTTTTCGGGATGGTACAAAAGATTTATGCACAATATTTTTATTATGAAAAATTTTCATTCTAGCCTTTGCAATTTTGGCATTTTCATATGCCTCATTTCTTAGCTCTTCCAATTCACTAATTTGAAACTTCTCGGATGTACTTGCTTTTTCTATATAAAAATTCATCATTTTTATTACCCAATATGCTTGATGTTCCAATTCTATAGACAAGTGGCATGCTTTGCCACAAACCAGCCAATAAGGAGTAATGAATGCGTAATATTGCATTTTTAATGGCCTCATTACATTCATTTTATCTTGGTTTTCCAATGGTTTATTGGAAGTTAGTTTAATTTAGAGATTAATGGAGAAATGTATGATTGGAGGTGATTGGGTTGTAATTACAGGACTTTAAACACTTTTCAGTGTTTTGCAGACAATGGGCAAGAAAAGAACACAAAGAATTAAGGCTAGGGAGTGCAGAGTGCAAAAAAATCAAAGAAAGCAAAGAGGTACCAATACAATTAACAAGAACTACAAGTATTTGTGCACACTAGAAGAGAGGCACAGGTACCTCATCACTTGGTATTATTATCTAAGCCCACTAGAAGATAAGTACCAGTACCTTGGATTGTACCTGAGCCTTATTCAAAATTGAAGAAATGAAGGAGGTATAGGTACCTTCATCACATGGTACTAGTACCTAAGCCCACTGCCAGCGGGGTACGAGAACCTCATCACTTGGTACCAATACCTAAAGACCAGAATTCTCAGATTACTTTCTCCATGATCTTATTAGCTACAAGGAGCCCCCTTAGGATGTCTAATCCTTTTTTTGACTATGTCGACACTCCACCATGACCCCCTAACCACTACAATCAACCTTTATGCAAGAAATTAGAGAGAAAAAGATGAGACAAGAAAAGAATGGGAGTGGTTAGAAATGACAAAAAGGCCATACCTTGGCTGACTTAGGAAGGATCCAATGTGTGGCTCTCAACACTTTGAAGAGTAAGAAGAGCCCTATGGAGGAAAATTCATTTAGTATTCACCATTACATTCAACTTTAGAGAGAGAAGCTCCAAGGAAGAATAATATAGTNAACACTTTGAAGAGTAAGAAGAGCCCTATGGAGGAAAATTCATTTAGTATTCACCATTACATTCAACTTTAGAGAGAGAAGCTCCAAGGAAGAATAATATAGTTTTAGAGAGAGAAAGTTGAGTTTTTGTATTTTCTTACTCATTTTCATCTGTGTAAGTTTCTAAAGCTTAGAATCTTCATTTCTAAACTTGATATAACTTCCATTTCCCAGTATGAATGCATTCTGTTAGTGTTTCACAACAACAATTGTTTTAGGGAAACTCCATTTTCACTGTTTGAGCTTTATGCTTCAAGTTCTATGTTCTTGGTGTTTGATGAAAGCTTTAAGTTTGTTTATCTCTTTCTTTGGTTAGTTTAAGGTAGTATTTGTTTCCTTAGTAATGTTTTTCATGTTCTTTAGCATTTTCATTCCATCTATGGTCGGCTAGAACATTAGTTGGTGAAATCCTTGGAAGTATTTCCATTCGGGGTATGGAAAAATCAATTCTCAGCCTTGTAGTGTAGTGTGTTGAATTTGACTAGGTTAACTGCAGCTTTTAGATTTGTACACATTTGATGCACCATAAACTTGTCACGGGCCATGCTTATCATCCCCTCAACCCTATACGAATCAATCTTCATACAAATCAATTCAACACCAATACACACATTTGGTATCTCTTGATTTTTAATTCCTTTCTTCTGATTGAAACACTATTGAGGATTATACATGGCATTGATTGACCATACCCGGTGGATAGAATTCTGAGGATTAGCCAACNCCTTTCTTCTGATTGAAACACTATTGAGGATTATACATGGCATTGATTGACCATACCCGGTGGATAGAATTCTGAGGATTAGCCAACCCTTTTCATTAATAGATTTTAAACCCCGAATCTCACAATTAACCAACATTTTCAGTAAACAACTTTTTATTTTTTATTTTAAAATCACTTTTGAAACACTTGATCTTGACCTTTCNACCCTTTTCATTAATAGATTTTAAACCCCGAATCTCACAATTAACCAACATTTTCAATAAACAACTTTTTATTTTTTATTTTAAAATCACTTTTGAAACACTTGATCTTGACCTTTCTTGAGGAAACGACCTCGGAACTTTTTTCGAGTTAATACACAATACATAAGCCTCTCTGCACTTGGGGAACAACTTTTGCATCATCATAATTTTGAAGGCACACCACTTTTGGCACTCACATACATTCCAATATACCTGTCAAACAAAATTCACAAGTAAAATAATTCAAGTATTTTTGGCACTGTTATCAGGGAATGCACAAGTGCTAAGTAATTGAAGGTAATTCGGAACAATGGAGGTTAGTCTCATTATTTTCATCACAACCAATGTATATTGTTCCTTTGTATATAATTATACATAGTTTTCTATTGTAGTTAGTCATTTTTAGTTATATGTAGTTAGTACACTTGCATGTGGGGACATGATAACCAAAATAGACTAGTTAGACATGACCAACGACCAAACATGAATATAAATGAAGATCTTCTTAAACATGGTGGGGATAATTTTGGGGATGTTGGTGCTAACAATTCAAGGGATGGGAATGTGCAAAACCCTAGAGTACAAAACCCCCAAGTGCAATTCTCCCATTGAGGTCAATGAAAAATTATCTCCAACCCACACTAAGCACCACCCCATCATGCATGCTCTTAGCTGTGCAAGTGCATGCTTTTCTTGTCAAACCTGACATGTTACAACTACTCCCTCAATTCTATGGCATGGAACGAGAAAATCTTTACTTAAATATTAAGGAATGTGAGGAAACAGTTGGCGCATTCATTTCAAATCATGCAATGGAAGACATGGCATGCATAAAGTTATTCCCCTTCTCTCTCAACGATAAATTAAAAACTTGGTTAAATTCCTTGAAACCACGCTCAATAAGTTCTTGGGCCCAAATGTTAGCTGAATTTTTAAACAAGTTTTTTTCGGTGCCCAAGACCACTGGTTTGTAAAAGAAAATTCAAAACTTTTCTGAGAAATCAAATGAGCAATTTTATCAGTGTTGGGAGAGATATAAGGATTTATTGCACTCCATTCCACATCACGAATTTGAACCGTGGCAACTAGTTAGTTTTTTCTGCGAAGGAATTACACCAGGGCATCAATAGTTCATTGACATGATGTACAATGGAGAGTTCTTGAATAAGGACCCAATGAAGCTCCAGAGCACTTTGATACTTTGACAAAGAATGTCTAATCTTGGGATATTACCATTCCTGTCGATGTATCAAGGTCATCTACGGGCACTTAACCAAGTGGGGGTGGGCTATATAACTTGCCTAACCAAGAGGACTTGCTTGCTAAAATTGAAAAAATTTCCTACAAGGTGGAAAGCTTAGAGGTCAGTAGGATGTTTGAAGTGTCAAATTTGACTAAGTCTGAAGAATGTTGCTCAATTTGTGAAAGTGTTGAGCACTCCATCTCGGAGTATCCAAATATTCTAGCACTTAAGGAAGTGTATCATGAGCAAGTGTATGTATTCAATCAAACTAGGCATTCATATTCTCCACATTCTAACACGTACAATTCGGGATGGAGCTCCCACTTGAACTTTATTTGGAAGAATGTCAATCCTACACTTCATGGATCCACTTCATTTCCACCTTTCATTCCACCAAAGGAAAACCAATCGTTTTATGGTCACGGTTCGTCTTATAGCTCCTAATATCAAAGGTCTAATCCACAAGTGTTTTCTCAAAACCAGCCTCAACAAGGTTTTGGTCAACAAGGACAACCCAATCCACCCACGTATCAACCTCTTCATTGGAAAATTTTGGATGACATCATGCATGAATTCTTCCAAACTAAAACTATGACCAATAACCAAAACATAGTAGATTTTAATGTCATCCAGACACAAATTACCAAGTTGACCAATGCCATGGGGTCATTTCAACAAGAAAAAGGAAAATTTCATGTACAACCCCAAGAGAACCCCAAGGGTCAGCATGTGATCGAGTCATTCGGTGTTACTACAGAATATTTCGATCAACTCAAGGCTNCTGGTGCCTATGTTACCAAGCACCGATACCTCCTTGATTTCTTTCACTTATAAGCCTCCAAATCCTCATGTAATGTGTCCATGGCTTCATTACTTATCCACACTTAGTTTCAAGGTTCCAAAATCCATCATTTAAGCTATAATTACCTGCAACATCAAGATTTCAACATTATTCATAAATTCAGCTAACTCTAAGTACTCAAATGCAAAGTTGAGTTAAAATGTATGTAATGAGGCTATTATATATGCAATATTATGCACTCATCAATACCTTCTCAAAATCTTTGATATGCAAGTAAGGGTTTTTTGATATAAGTCCATGAAATTGAGGTAGTAATTGCACTATCCCAGCCTTTACATTAAAGAGAGGTGCATTTGCATGAAACACAAAACAAGAGGGGACACTGTTTCGTATGGGATGTAAATAATCCTGTAGAGTTCGAATGTTAGGAACTTTCTCCACTTTCTCAGGAACGTCCCGTTCTCTCTCATTATTGGACATGCTATTATCAAAAGAGTCTATTGCTGATTGAGGTGAAGATGGTCCAGATTGATTTATAGACCCAATGGATTCTTCTGGAAAATTTAGAAACTGAGGATCATCCTCAAACATAAAATAAGAATTATATACAGTAAATCAAAAATATATGCAACAAATGAATGTCTTTTCACTTTTTACTTTAAAAACACCGTTAGGTTCCCTAGCAACGGTGCCAAAAACTTGACTTCATCCAAAATGTCTACACCCAAGTGTAGACGATCAAGTTGTAGTTATAATCCAGCTAAGTCCTAAGTCGAATCCACTAGGAACTACTGTTCTTGTTTTGAAGTAAATGGTGCTTGAGACCAAATTGACTGGAACCTTTGAGATTTGAAGTTATGATGATTATAAAGTTCCCTAGATAGACTATAAGATTCTCTTAAATGAAAGAGTGACCCTTTAGCTCGAGGACCTAGACATGTAGTCAATTATCTGGTTTGAATATTTGACCTTCAGAACTCCATTAAACCCCNACCCTTTAGCTCGAGGACCTAGACATGTAGTCAATTATCTGGTTTGAATATTTGACCTTGAGAACTCCATTAAACCCCATGTCAACAAAAATTCAATTGGAGGATAAAGATGGACTATGAGAATTAAGACCACGGTTCCAATTTTTTTGTAGAGATTTATAAGAATTGTCAATGTCGGGACTCAACCAGTATATAAACAAGCAAGTAATTCTAAAACTCATCCAACCTCTCTGATATTATTCCATTCTTAGTTAAAGCACAATAATGGTGCAGACTGAAATGTTATCATAAAGATCTAGCTTTAGTACTTGCAAAAAACTAATGAATTGTCCTATACCAAGAGTTAACTTCTCTTATACAGGACTCATGATTGTACAAAGTACCTTAGCTTTGCTAGATGCATTCAATCCTTCAATAAGCAATCAAAAGATGAAGCATTAAGCATAAATGAAATGCACAAACAAAACGTCTGAATGATTTATACATGTCCAGCACCTCTTACTAAAGAGTGAATAAGAAACTAATCACTCTTCATGGCTTTGAGAAAGCTAGAAAAGTGAGTGATTCTCATCCCTTCAAGTAGATGAGTTACAAGATAAAATACACTATACAATAAGCCTATCTTCGACAAAGAATAAGTGAATCACTACCCACAGTTCAAGGCTACAAGAGAGCTAGAAAGGTGAGAGAGTTTCACTCCTCTAAGTGAAGAAAGAAGCTTTTACAAAGGAAGCTAATGAAACTAAGAATGAAAGTAAAAGAAAGGTAGTCAAATTTAGAGGGTTTATTCCTCTTCCAAGGATGATCTTTAACAAGTTCCAAAGGAAGGTATTTATAGGCAAGGAGGAGGGGTAAAATGAGAGCAAAAAAATAGTTCTAGGTGCTGAAAGTCCAAGTGAATGCCCCAAAATCTGGATGGAGATCTAATCTTCCTGCTGCTTTGTTTGAGATTTGCGTTCGAATGTTATTGGCATTCGAACATGGAAGCATGTCTTCTTTGATGAGCATTAGAACGTTATTGGCATTTGTACATGGAAATCAAGTAGTTTTTTTCATCCACAGTAGATAGTTGCAACATGCCACGTGTCATCACCCTAGCAATCTCCTAGGGGCCCTCAATTATTTCAAGATGGCATTCAAACATGGATTGACATTCAAACATAATACTCAAGTAGCTTTTCTTTCTCCTTCTCCAATTCTTTTCTAGAACATGTGGGTGTTGCTTGAAAGCTTGATGTTATTGACTTTAGGCCCTTGTTCAACTTTTCTCCCTGGAATGTTATCATTTAAACTACATCAAAGCATAATTAGTCTTGTAAGAGCATATTAAAATGTTAATTTTAACTATGCATCAACCACTGCCTATAGGATTTGGACTCGATGGTCAAGATGGCTATGGGCATTGACAGATAGGTGGATAACACAAGGATCATCCGGGAGGCTGGTGCTAAGGACAAGAAGAAGGAGGAAAAATCTTATTCTTTTAGTTCGAGAAAGAAGCCAAAGACTTCTAACCCACAAGTGTATCAAGGATAGGGCTACGGCTATCAAGGCCAAGGCCAATGTCAATCCTCCAAATGTGCCAGAAACATCAAGACTTCCTACCAGGCAGGCCAAAGGACATATTTTATATGCCACCAGCCAGGCCATATGAAGTGGGATTGTCCTTAGAGACAGGGATGCCAAAGCTACGAGGCATCTCAGTCCCAATAATTGATGGGGCATCCACAGACTTTCTTCACTTCTCTAACCCCACCATGGGCTAGTGAAACCAATTTTAGTTTCAGGATACTGCACAAGCCCCTACTACTTCATGAGCAAAGACTCCGCAATCAGGCCAGATGGGTCGAGGTCGAGAATAGGGCTTACAGCCAAGACTTCAGGGACCCAGGAGTAACTGTACGCCATCACACCTTAGACTAAGTAGTGGATCAGTCGATTATTCAATCTACATTTCTACTCTCTTGCTTATGGGCAAGGGTATTACTTGACTCTGGTGCATCACATTTATTTATTTCTGCATCATGTGTAAGGGATTTGGGCTTAGAGGTTGAGACTTTAGAAGAGTCATTGCATGTGAGTTGTCCCTTGGGAGCTAGGGTATGCATTGATCATATATGTCAGGATTATGAGCTATAGATCTTAGAGATTCTACTCACTGTAGACCTTAGGGTCATGGACATGTCATAGTTTAATTTCATCCTTAGGATGGATTAGTTGACGGAACACCAAGTCGTCATTAATTATGATCAAAAAAGGGTCACTGCTTGTACACCAGATGGTGTTAAATTCAAGTTTCTACGGGAGAAA
Organism: Ilex paraguariensis; assembly: GCA_963454935.2. Classification (NCBI taxonomy): domain Eukaryota; kingdom Viridiplantae; phylum Streptophyta; class Magnoliopsida; order Aquifoliales; family Aquifoliaceae; genus Ilex; species Ilex paraguariensis. The sequence goes on from CAUOFW020001959.1 coordinate 311,865, forward strand.
CATGATATTTTACCCCAAGTAGTGTACAATTTCCATTGGCACGGGCAATTGATGGGCTGTCTTGCGAGCCTTACCCTAGAGGATGAGGTGAGATAGTAGTTGGGTCTACCTCGGGTGGTTTGTGAGTATGAGGATATTTTTTTGGATGAATTACAAGGATTACCTCCACATCGAGATATAGTCTTCACCATTGAGTTGCACCCCGGTACATCACCTATTCCTATGACTCCGCATAGAATGACACGTGTAGAATTACAAGAACTCATGGTCCAATTGCAAGAATTATTGGATAAGGGTCTTAGACCGAGTACCTCACCTTGCGGCTCTCCGGTGTTGTTTGCCAAGAAGAAGAATAAGACCCTTCGATTATGTATAGACTATCGAAAGTTTAATCGGGTTACTATTAAGAATATATACCCTTTGTCGCGGATTAATAACTTGTTTTATCATATGAGAAGGGCACAAGTCTACTCCAACATAGATTTGCGCATGAGTTACCATTAGTTGATGATTAGGGAGGTAGATGTCCCTTAGACGACATTTAGGATGCGATATGGACATTTTGAGTTCATAGTAATGCCTTTTAGATTGAATAATATCCCGACTACATTCATGGATCTCATACATAGGGTCTTTCAACCATACCGAGATCAGTTTGTCGTGTTCTTTTTTGATGACATCCTAATCTACTCTAATTCTAAGGAGGAGCATGAGGGTCACTTAAGGGTTGTTCTCCAGACCTTAAGAGACCATCAGTTGTGCACCAATTTTAGCAAGTGTGAAGTTTGGCTTGTGAAAGTTAAATGTTTGGGACACGCGGTGTCGACTTTGGGTGTATCCATGGACCCGAAGAAAGTTGAGGCAGTCATGATTCTCGGCAGTTAAAGAACCACGAGCAGAGCTACCTCATGAAAGACATGAAGTTGGTGGCCATTATTTTTGCCTTGACGGCTTGGAGTGACTATTTGTATAGTGAGCAGTTTGAGGTGTTTTTAGATCAGAGGAGTCAGAAGTATATCTTTATGCAACAGTACCTCAATATGAGGCAAAGCAGGTGGATAGAGTATTTGGAGGACTATGACTTTAACTTGCATTAGCATCTTGGTAAGGCAAACGTTGTGGCTGATGCACTCAGTCAGAAGTCATAGGGAGTCTTGGCTAATGTAGCTTCCCAGGAGTGGTAAATGCTCAAGAATGTGGGGCAGTTTGAGCTACATTACATGGGCCAGACTCAGGGTACTTTGGAGAGTTTGGTGGCCACGCTTTCCCTACTAAGCAGAGTGATCAAGTCGCAAGGGTAGGACACAAAGATATTCTCCATCAGGGACCGGGTATGGTCAGGTACAGGTGATGAGGGTTAGCTCATTTACGCAGATGGTAGTCTTCATTTTAGGGGAAGGGTTGTAGTTCCCCATTCTGCAGATCTAAGGGTGGAGATCCTTAGGGAGTTCCATTGCTCCCATTTTGTTGTACATTTAGGTGGCATGAAGATATACCATGATCTTCGCTACCAGTACTATTACAGTGGGATGAAGAGGCACGTTGTAGATTTTGTTAGCCGATGTCGCACATGTCAACGAGTCAAGGTTGAGTACCAGAGACCAGTAAGGTAGCTCCAACCTTTGGAGGGGGATGAGTGGAAGTTGGAGCAAGTCACAATAGACTTTGTGACCCACTTGCCATGGACATTGGGGAGCCATGACATGGTGTAGGTGATAGTTGACCGAATTGCAAAGTCAACACATTGTTTAGTAGTGTAGATGGCCTTCACACTAGAGGAATTTTGTAGGCTGTACAAATGGAAGATAGTCTGATTACATGGTGTGCCTGTATCTATAGTATTGGATTAGAATCCCAGGTTCATAACCAATTTTGGGGAGCCTTTCTAGTGGGCCATGGGGACATAGTTGATGATGAACACAACTTTTCATCCCCAAACGGATGGTCAGTTAGAGAGGACCATCTAGGCTTTAGAGGACATGGTACGGGCATGTGCCCTTGATCTCAAGGGTAGCTAAGAAAAGCACTTACCCTTAGTAGAGTTTGCCTACAAAAATAGTTATCAGGCAAGCATACAGATGACATCCTATGTGACACTTTATTGGAGGCCATGCCATTCTTCGGTTTGTTGGACAAAGGTTGGAGAGAGACCCTTTATGGGTCTAGATTTGATTAGAGACACCTCGGAGAAGGTGGATTTGATACGAAATGTCTTCTTACAAGATAAAGCTGGGAGAAGGGTTACGCCATAGACAGTGGCAACCTCTAGATTTTGAGGTTGGACAACACGTCTTCTTGAAGGTAATAACTAAAAGAGGAGTGGTCAAGTTCAAGAAATAAAGAAAGTTGTAGTCGAGGTATATCGGGCCCTTCGAGGTACTCGAGAGGGTTGGTTCAATTGCTTATCAATTGGTGTTACCGCCAAATTTATCTGGTGTTCACACGGTGTTTCATGTCTCCATACTTCGAAAGTATACTCTAAGTCCTACACATGTGGTGGATTAGGGTGAGCTGGTTGCTGACGCGAATAGCCAAGTAGGTTTTGCGAGGCAAGACCGTGAGGCTGGTGAAGGTGCTGTGGCCGCACCAAGATGTGCATGAAGCGACATGGGAGCATGAGAACACTATACGTACCAATTATCCGTTCTTGTTCAAGGATAGAGGTACATTATTATGGTCATAAGTGTTACATGACTTTTTGCATATGCATGTGATTATGTGTGTAAATTATAGGGATGAAATTTCTTTTAAGGGGGGAAGAATGTAAAATCCGAGAAAATTTGTTTTTTTTAAAAAGGGTAAAACGGTAATTAGCCACTTCAGTACGAGTTGAAAATCCCAAATTTTCTAGAACTTGGATAATGAAATGGACCTCATCATTCGATTCATCTCACGTAATCTAGTTACCCTGTCAATTTTTGTTGAATTCCGAGACAGTCGGAGTTTTCACATTTTTCGATTAGGTGTCACGTGACCAAAAAAAACACTACCTGGAATAAAATTGCAAAAGGTGGAAAATAATTTAAAGTAAGTTGAAATAAAAATATATTGAACTTGAACTAGGATGAGATTTCAATAATTTGAGACAAAATCGGACATGGAAAAGACAGATGTGTGGTGCAACAAGGGCCAAGTGTCTATGAAGTATAAATTGGGGAGAAAAATTAGATTTTCTCCCCATTACCCGTTAGAATTTTGGAAAAAGATAGAGGGAAAAGGAGAGGGAAAAATCAAGGGTTTTCTTCATCTTCTCTATACGATCTAGAGCAAACCCATAGTCGAATAAACTTGGGCTGCGCCTACATACCAAAAAGTATGAATTTTGATGAAGTTCAATGGTTAGAGCTTCATTTGGGTCTTGGGAGTTTTTCTACCACTCGAATTACGCTTCAATAGGTAGGGTTCATTTCCTAATTAGGTTTATTTCCAACCTAGAGTTGAAATATGAAATGGGTAGGGTGTTAAAGATGAAATCTCATGTATGGCACATACCTATGGAAATTGAAATGTGGGAAATGGGTATAAGAATGGTTAAAATCAATTCTAGCATGAATTGGGTTTGTTGAAATTACTTGTTTGTGATTTCTTGAGATATGTGTTTATAATTATGCCTTGAAGGTGTTTCATGAAATGCCTATGTTGATTAAGTGTGTTAATTGTACAGACAATGTTATAATGTTTGGATAAAGTTGTTGATGGTGGTTATATGCTTATGATGTAATTGACCCTGAAAAATGTAGATAAATATCTAAGTTGTTAATATTATGCTCATGACATATTGAACTTGATATAGAAATGCAATTGTTCATTACATTTGCATATGTACATGAAACATCGCATTCGTGGGCATGTGGCATGAGTGTGGGTATGTGCACGGTCTTGATCAAACGCCACTCTTGGTGGACGATGCATGGACTCGAGAAAGTTAGGCCAAGGTTGAACTGAGTCACACAGGCCACATTGAAAATAGGTTGGGGGTTAGCAAGAATGGCTAGATTGTCCCTGGGTGCAAGACCTGATGATTTTGGATACGCACTTCATTGGTATCGAGTAAATAAAGTGTGTCGGCGTACGTGGAGCCATTGGTTAAAGTTCATAAATGTCATGTCAATTGGGTGCCCATTGGTGTAAGTCCATAAATACGTACCCCAAGAAAGACCCAACAAATTATAAATGGTCATTGGATATGTAACATCAATGGCGGGGGCTTTGAATGCCCAGATTCATACGCATGACATTGTATGTGTTATGGGAGCTGGTGAAGGCTCGGGTTGCATTGCATGTGTGAGTCTCGTCTCATAACATGGCATGTCATAGAGAATTCCATTATAAATTGAATATTCTTAATTGCATGTTTTGTTGATTATTGAATTGCATGTGAGCATTTCATGTGTATCTAAGTTGGGGAGTAGAATCTTTATTGAGCGTGACACACCCTTTATGGGTACAACATTTTAGGTGCGAGACAATCGCCGGTGGACGGCTCTTACTTGGACCCTCATTGATGAAGAAAAGCCAAGATGTGGCTTCAAATTATGTTTTTGTAAACCTAATATGTAATTTAGTTTTTGGACATGTAATATTATGTAAACAACTATAAAGCAAGCTCATATGAACTTAGTTTTGTGTACAAATTTATTTTATATGAGTTTGGGTTGTAGTTGTATGAGATTGGAAGTGTTGGAATTGAAAAAGGAATGAATTGGGGAAAATTTAGGGACTTCTACCAGTAGAACGTCGAGTACCTACTGGTAGAAGAATTCCAGAAGGTTTTTCTACTCGTAGAACGCTGAATTATCTATCAGCGGTCCCCTTTAAATTAAAAAAATTAAAATACTTTCGTCCAATCTACGGGCCTTGAGTCATTTTTCTTTAAGGAGGTAAATGGAGTAATATTAAGCGTAAATTGATGTATACTGGAACTTGGAATGGTTAAATGATTGAAATGTATACAGCTTATGCATTTAGGAGTGCCGATGCTGGGGAGACCCTGCTCAAACTCTGCATTGGTTATGATCTCGGTGAAGGGGATATTGTGACATGCTGTCGAGTTATGCGGCATTCATTGGTATTTTTGCGGATTGATGACTGATAAGCAGATTGACAATGAACTCCTAGTTTTAGGGGCGTCACAAGATTGAATTTGATAATTAATGGAGATTGGTTTGATTGCAGGTGATAGTCAGAAAAGGGCAGGCATAAAACACCCCATCGAGTGATTAAGGTCAATGAGGAGTGAAGGATCTCATGATGGGTGGCTTGGGAGATCAAGGAAACAAGAGTTTCAAGACAAGGAGAGGACCTATCGGTAGAAGACCCCCACTGGAAACCAACTTTTAGTGCTTCTCTAGAAGACCTACTAATAGGACCCTGATGACCTACCGATAGACGACGCTACTGGAAACCAGCTTATAGTGCTTCCTTGCAAGACTTACCGGTAGGAGCCTGACAAGCTACCGATAGGTNCTACTGGAAACCAGCTTATAGTGCTTCCTTGCAAGACTTACCGGTAGGAGCCTGACGAGCTACTGATAGCTNAAACCAGCTTATAGTGCTTCCTTGCAAGACTTACCGGTAGGAGCCTGACAAGCTACCGATAGGTGATTCCCAAAAATCTCAGATCCTTCTCCACACAACTCCACCAACTACGGGAGCCCACCTTTTGTCACCTAATCCATGCTCTGACATTTCTAACACTTTTTGATGATCTCCTATCCCCTGTATTTAGATTTTAAGGATGAGGGAGTGGATAGACAAGTGAGGGAGAGGGAGCAGTTGGAAAAGTAAAGGAGGACCACCCTTTGACTGATTTTGGAAGCTTTGGTGGACAATCTCTTTCTAATCACTACCATTCACACTAAGAGAGAGGGGGATGGCTGAAAATAGAAGTTCCTACACACGATTTTAGATCATAAAGCTTTTAGAGAGAGAAGGTCCAAGGTAAAAGATGAAGTTCTAAAGAGAGAAAGTTGGGTTTTACATTTTCCTTCACCATTTTCATCGTAGTAAACTCCATTTTACTTGTAATCTTTCCCTTTTACACTTTAATCTCTTATTCAAATTGTCATTAAGCTTAGCTAGGTTTCTTATGGTTCATTTCTACATTTGGGTTTAAGTGTTACATTTTGGAAAAGAATAGCTTTTCTTTTGTAGTTTAATCCTTCTTTCACATTAATACAAATCTATATTTGGTTTCACTACTACGTTTCTCTACTTAATGTTTGCTCTTGCCATTACCATACATAGCTAAAATTTTAGTTGGCTAATCCAAGAGGGATTTCCTCTTGGGTTTGTGAAATCGACTCTCTTCCATTATTCCTTGTAGTGTAAAATGTTTGGTTTGACTAGGTTGAGTGCGGACGTGATTGTGGGCTTTTCATACACCATAGACTTGTCACAGGTTATGCTCTTGCCCAACCCAGCTACATTAGTCCCTCACTTCCTACGAATCAATCAAACTCTGAAACACCATTAGTTGAATGAAATGAGTTGATTTGACATTCCCATTGGAATGACCTCTGTGGATTAGCCACCCTTTCTTTCTTTCATATTTCTTATCTCACATCTCACCAAATTCAAATCACAAGATTTTTTAATTTTCATTTTTTTACAGTTCACTCTTGAAACACCCGACCTCACCTTCCCTAAGGAGACGACCTTGAAATACTGGTTTCAAGTAAAATAAGACATTGTAAGCTTCTCTATGCTTAGGGAGCAATTTTGCACACAAACACGTTTTTGTTCATCCAAACACAATTTACACTGGAGGTATTCTACAGTTTGTATATATGAGAAATAGTCTGATTATACGGGGTACCCTTGTCTATAGTATCACATTGGGATACTAGCTTTTTGCTTCACTTATGGGAAAGTTTTTAGATAGCTATCGAGACGTTGTTGATAATGAGTATAGCTTTTCATCCCTAGACGGACCGTCAATCAGAGAGGACCATCTAGACTTTAGAGAACATGCTTTAGGCACGAGTCTTTGATTTCAAGGGTAGTTTGGAGGAGCACTTACCCTTAGTGGAATTCGCATAAAATAATAGTTATCAGGTGAGCATATAGATGACTTCCTATGAAGCACTTTATAGGAGTTTGTGTCATTCTCTGCTTTGTTGGACAGAGATTGGAGAGGGATCCTACATGGGTCCAAACTTGATTAGGGACACCTCAGATAAGGTAGATTTGATACGAAAATGCCTGCTTATGGCTCAAAGCTAAAAGAAGAGCTACGTCGATATGCAGTGAAGACCTCTAGAGTTCGAGGTTAGAAATCACGTCTTATTGAAGATNGGAAATCTCCCTTGGATTAGCCAACTAAAAACTTAGCTACTCATAATGAATGCAAAGACATGCATAAGTTAAAAAGACACGATGAAGAAATGAAACATGGAACTAGTATACAACTTGAATGAAAGAATTGAAGGTGAAACAGGGAAAGATTAAAAGTAGTTTAAAGCTTACAACACTGAAAATGGTAAAGAAATATGAAAACACAGCTTTCTCTCTCTAACTTCATCTTCTTCCTTGAGCTTTTTATCTGCAAAACTATTGCTAAGCTTAAGTAGCCTCCTCCTTCAAAAGCTTGTGTGAAGCTGAATAAATGGTGTAGAGACCTCTGCATTTTCATCTATAGGGGTNCATAGAGTAATATATAACTTGTTGCAGATGTATGCCATTATATGTGCATGTTTATGTAATTTTGGAGACGAAATTTTTTTAAGGGGGAAAAACGCAAAAATCCAGACAATTAAAATTTTATGAAAAAAGAAAAAATTGTAATTAGCCGTTATATGCTAGGTTTAGTTCACCCTAATCTCCTAACTTGAACCCCCANCTTCCATAAAAAGGTTGAAGCAAAACCTTCCGAAAGGTTTTCTCCAGTGCGAAAAACCTTCCAGAAGGTTTGTAGTCGATCCAACTCTAGTGTGAAAACCTTCTAGAAGGTTTAAGGTCGATCCAACTCTAGTGTGCAAAACCTTTCGGAAGGTTTGTAGTAGATCCAACTATAGTGTGAAAACCTTTCGGAAGGTTTATGGTAGATCCAACTCTAGTGTGCAAGACCTTCTGGAAGGTCGAAGCAAATCCTTCCGAAAAGGTCAAAGCAAAACCTTTCAGAAGGTCTTTAGGGGGATGCAAGCTTAGGACTAGTTTTCATAAATTTATNATCTTGTGAGTTTGTGTTTTGGTGAGTTGAGTTTTTGTTAAAAATATAATGACAACAAGGTTGGCTAATCTAAAAGGGTCATTCCAATGGGAATGCCAAATCAACTAAAAATATTCTTCCNTTAAATGCAAACTTAAGTTAAAATACATGAAATGAGGCCACTAAATATGCAATATTACACGCTCATCACACCCCTCAACTTAAGCTTTGCTAGTCCCTAGCAAACTAAATGTAAAAATTAGGTAAACAAAAATAAACCCATTCTAATTCCGCTATTGCATTTAACATATGCAACAAGCCTTTAAACCCCTAGGTGATGCCTAGTGGATGAGTTTTGTCTCGTAAAGGTTTCAATAAAGGTACCTGCAAACCTCTTTTCCTCATATCCAACATTTGAAATATATGTTTGTATTCTAACTAGCACTGGGATGTCAAAAATAGATTTGTCCAATACACCCGAACTAATCACACATGAATCACATCATAGCCTTAAATGCTATTCTAGAATATCCACCTACACATTTCCTTTCAAATTTTGTGTGTGTGAAATGAATATGTAATTTAAGCATTTACTTAGCAGAATCCACATTCACTTAGCTATCCAAATTTAGATTTGATGCAAAACTCACCATGGGTTTCTCTCAACAGTGAATAACTCAATGATTATCCGGGCATGCTCTGGATGTATATATGTGAGATAGAATCTTATGAACAAACCAAAGTATGCTCACATATAATCCAAAAATAAAGCACATGTATACAAATGAAACAACTTTGACATAATCTCATCAAATAAATGTTAGGGCACTAGATAGCAAAATTAAATTTTCTTTTTATTTAAAAGTGTGATTTCCCCATGTTTTCTCTAGATCATCTAGGACTTTCAAGGGTTATAATGGGGCCTTTGGGTGATATTGAGGCAAATGAAAAAAAGGAAAGAGGACAACAAATAGGCTTATTCTGAGGCATGACCTTTATTGTCAACAATTTCCCCTTTTTGTTAAATTTTCAGTTTATTACCTTCACCTCACTCTTTGTTTGTTTTCCCTCAACATTGTCCTTTTCTTTTTCTTTTTTTATCTTCCACCCCTTTTTCTCCTTTTCCTGGATTTTTTTTTCCATTCAACATTTTGAATTCAGAAATTATTTATCCCTCTTTAGGTTCCCTCTCCACATTTTCTTCCCTCTTATGAGCAATCACAATCAATTCTCAAAACAACCAAGGTGTGATAGACTTTTATCATTTTGCACTGGCTTGATCAATTATGTGGCATAGAAACAAAATTTTCATGTAAGGCTCAATCATGGTGCTAGGCATAAAATTTTCCAAGAAAAAGGCAAAGGCTCAAAGCATTTCAAAGATGACCTAAGATCATTTCTAAATAAGCATGGGGAGTTATGTTGGGCATTTCAAGGCAAAGTTAACCAACTAACCACATACATTCTAACCGAAGCAAGCATAATGAAATTATTGAATAGATTTTGAATTTGAAAATTTGTTCTTTGGAGTAAATGTAAGTTCCCTCCAACAAGGATTGACACTAAAACTCACACGGGTACTTACTTCATATCCATTATGCATGTCAAATGTGGATCCAATTAGTAAATTGCCGAAATAACACATTCAAGGTGCAGTATGGTTGAGTTCGAAAGGAAACACATATGTGATACTCAAGCATAGGATAAACTTCTATGGTGTACTCATGTGTTCAAAGTTTAAAATGAATATCAAGCAATCACAATTTCCATAACAATTAGGATAGCGGAATATAGTTCAATGTTAGATATTTTCCACAAAAATATTTCTAAAATTTTCAAAATTTCACATTTCCAACTATTCTGTATAAAAAGTTGTGGAACATGTAAATGGTGCACCTCACCACCCCCTAACTTGAACCATGCATTGTCCTCAATTCACAAGGAATCATGCAATGAGAAAAATAAAAGTAACATGGGAAATAAGATACCCCCTTTTTTTTTCTTTTTTTGATATAAACATTAAAGGAAAAATGAAACACAAAAAAACTTGTTTACACCCCCCAACTTAGACTTGAACAGGATACTAAATAAGATTTGTTACAATGACATTCAAAATAAATTGAGTCCAAATTAGGGAGAGGTAAACAACTTTATGCTAATATCTGATTCTTGCATAAAGTTAACAATTTTACTATGCCTCTTTGCACTAATTGTACTTTTGTGGAGGTTTAAGTAATGACATTTCAGGTCCTAAAGTGAACAAAGGCTCAAGAACAACAAAAATCACACTTGAATGTAACACCAGCATAATAGGGAACAAAATTGCAAAAGGTTGGAACAAAGCAAGAACGTTCAAACGTCAACCCACGTTCGAATGTCCTCTGAAATCCTGCCAAGACCAGCTACTGGGACATGACGTGTTGTAGTCAACAAAGGGAAAATGCTGAGGTACTTGAGTACCATGTTCGAACGCCAACTCACGTTCGTACGTCCTCTGGAATCATAAGAAAATTACACCACTGGAACCTGACATGTTGTAGTAAAGAAAAAAGAACCACTGAACATAAGTACTTGAGTACAACGTTCGAACGTCACTTTANCTACACCACTGGAACCTGGCATGTTGCAGTAAACAAAGAAGAACCAGAAGTACTTGAGTATCACGTTCGAACGCCACGCCACATTCGAACGTTGTCTTGAGTGACTGAGGACCAAGTTGCTAAGTGTAAGGTCAAAGTTGTTCAAGATGTATGGAAGTGACCATCACAGAGATCACAGGCCACTTGAGTGGAAGGAATTAGACCCCATCTAGCATTCGAACGCCCTCAAAGCAAAAACATAAGCAACGTTTGAACGGCATCTCACGTTTGAATGTCCTTAAAGAAAAGAAAGACTCAACATTCGAATGTCAGATCACATTCGAACGTCCCCCATTGACTGGCTACAAAGTTGTTGGCTTTTCACTTGGACTTGGATGACAAACACTATTCCTTCCCCCCCCCCCCCCCTTGCCTTTCCTTGCCTATAAATACTGCCATGTCGGGAGCTTAAAGGTGCATTCTTCCTCTTGTAGAGTAAAGGGGGAGCAATCATTTTTCTTGTAATGTAAGAGAGTATTTAGTAATCTAGTTCTTGAACATTTCATGTTTATGTTTTCATTTTGCATTTATATCAACCATGATGGAGGCTTAGACTCCCCTTGTAGTTGAAGTCTTTTATTTACTTATGCTAAGTCTTTACATTCATGTTGTGACAACCATGATGGAGGCTTAGACTCCCCTTGTAGTTGTACTTGCTTTTATTTACAAAGTATCAAGAGAGATAGTTCATCTTTTGGTTGAGGTGGAAACCCTCCAAAAGTAACTAGGTTTCTTCTACTTTTATTGTTCATGTATTTCACTTCCATTGCTTGAGCATCCTTTCTTCTTAGAATAGTGAAACTCTTCTACTTTTCTAGAGCTTTAGCAAAGCCATGAAGGGTGGAAAGTGATTCACTTTTTCTTCATTGCAGATAAGCTCTTTGTTAAGTTTGCTTCACTTAGTAGCTCCTCTACATTGAGGGATGAGTAGCATTCACTTTGCTAGCTTTTCCAAGGCCATGAAAAGTGAGTAGTTCCTCATTCACTCTTTAGTAAGAGGTGATGAATATGTAAAGATTATCTAGAAGTTATGTTTGTGCAACTCCTTCATGCTTTAATACTTTATATTCCACCTATTCATTGGACGATTGAATGTATCTAGCAAAGTTGAGGTACTTTGTATAACCAAGGGCTCCATCTATGATACGGATGACTCCTGTATAGAAAGACCCGTTGGTTCAAGGCAAGCACCCCAGCTAGCTCTTCATGACAACCTTTCAATCCCCACCATTATTTTAATTTATTCAAAGAATGGATCATTAATGTCATGGTTGGATGCTTTGTAGAAACACTTGCTTGTTTGTAGACGGGTTAAGTCTCGGCACAGGCAATTCTTGTAAACTTCTAGAAAGGCATCGGAATCATGTGCTTAATTCTCACAGTCCATCTTTATCTTCCGATTAACTTGTTGTTGACACGGGAGTTAATTGAATTATAAAGCATAAACATAATAAACCAAATAGTCTATTACATGTCCTGATCCTTGAGCTAAAGGGTGGCAATTACATTTTGAGAATCTATATTTTGTCTAGAAAACTCTTGAAAAGAATCTTCTATTCTATTCAAGAACCTCACCACTCCAAACTCTCAAAATTTCCAGTTACTTGGTCTCTATTATTGCTTACTTCAAAACACCAATCATAGTTCGTTGTGGATTCGACTCCGGACTTCACCGAATTATTACTACAACTTGACCGCCTACACTTGGGTGTACACATTTCGGATCAAGTCAAGTTTTTGGCGCTGTTGCCAAGGAACCATAAAAGGTGTTTTACGGTCAAATGTAAGAAGATCTCACTTTTTGTGTATAAATTTGCTTTACTGTATATAAAGTTTTTTTAATTACTTTTATGTCCGAAAACGCTCCTCACCATCAAAATTTGCCAACTGAATCTTCTGGGTCTGTGAATCAATCTGAACCACTTTCACCTAGATTAGTAGCAGACTCTTGTGAAAGTAAAATGACAAATGGTGAGAGACGAGAGTAAATTCCTATAAGAGAGGGGGAAGTACCTAATATTCAAACTCTGAGGGATTACTTAAATCCCACAAGGAATAGTGTCCCCCTTTTTTTTTTTTCTTTCTTGAAGATGAACCCCTTTTTACTATAAAGACGGGGACAATTCAACTACTCCCTCAATTTCATGGACTCGAAACAGAAAACCCATATATGCATAGAAAAGATTTTGAGGATGTATGTGNAAAGATTTCAGTACCATAGCTAAACCCACGTGTCATCTCCTAAGTTAGGATGTAATCTTTGATTGGAGTGAAACGTGCCAAAAAGCTTTTGACAAGCTTAAAAGTATGTTAATTTCAACCGGAATAATGCAACCCATTGACTAGACTTTACCCTTTGAGCTAATGTGTGATGCAAGTGACTACGCTGTAGCTCCTGTGTTGGGTCAACAAAAAGATAAGAAACCGCATGTAATTTACCATACAAGTAAAACTTTGAATGATGCTCAAATGAACTATTCAACAACTGAAAAATAATTACTTGTCATAGTCTTTGCTTTGGAAAAATTTTGTTCTTATCTTGTTGGTTCTTCTGTTACTGTTTTCACTAACCATGCAGCACTAAAATTTCTCCTCACAAAAAGGAATGCTAAACCAAGGCTCTTGTGATGGATACTCTTACTTAAAGAGTTTGACTTGGTCATTAAGGACAAGAAGTGTGTTGAGAATGTGATGGCATACCATTTGTCTAGGTTAACTTATGAATTTCACGAGGATGGAATGCCCATCAATGAAAAATTTTTGGATGAACAACTGTTCATAATTGATGAGACCTCATGGTACGCTGATATTGCTAATTTTCTTGTTACTGAAACACTCCATCCATCTTTTTTCCCCATAGACAAAAACAAATTTCTGAGAGAGGTTCGCAATTTCTTTTGCTAAGATTCATATGTATTTAAGTACTGTAAGAATCAAATCATAAGACGTTGCATCCCCGCTTAGGAAAGCAAATAGGTAATAGCATTTTGTTATTCTAACGCATGTGATGGCCATTTTCATCCAAAAAAACCACTGCGAAAATCCCGCAGGGCGGATTTTACTGGCCTACACTTTTCAAAGATGTCCATGCCTTTTGTTTAACTTGCAATAGATGTCAAAGGTTGGGAAATATTTCAAGAAGAAACATGATGCCTCTAAACCCCATTATGATAATTGAAATTTTTTGACTGTTGGGCATCGATTTTATGAGACCATTTCTCCCCTTATTTGGCTATCTATAAATTTTGGTAGCCGTAGACTATGTATCAAATGGGTTGAGGTAATTCCATGTCATAATAATGATCACCAAACGGTGATCAAGTTTTTAAAATAAAATATTTTATCCCGATTTGGAATCCCAAAATCCATCCTAAGTGATGGAGGTGCTCATTTTTGTAATCAGCCTTTCTGGAATCTGATGAAAAAATACTTGATTTTTCACAAAATTGCAACTCCATACCATCCACAAACTAGTGGATAGGCTGAATTAGCTAATCGGGAGATCAAATTAATTTTAGAAAAAATGGTAAATCCAGACTGCAAAGATTGGTCGTCAAGACTAACTGATGCACTCTAGGCATATCTTACTACTTTTAAAACAATTTTGGCCATGCCTCCTTACCGATTTGTCTATGGAAAACCTTGTCACCTACCTGTGGAATTGGAACATAGAGTATGCTGGGCTATTAAAGCAATGAACTTGGACATGGACAAAGCCGGACTAGCAGGAAAATTTCAGATTAATGAATTGGAGGAATTGAGAAATGAAGCATATGAAAATGCTAAAATTGCAAAATCCAGGATGAAAATGTTTCATGACAAGAAATAGTGCGAAAGTCTTTTGAAACTGATGAAAAAGTTCTATTTTTCAATTCAAGACTTCGCCTTTTTCTTAGTAAGTTGAAATCAAGATAGACTGGACCATACATTGTTAGACAAGTGTTTGAACATGGGGCAATGGAAGTAGAGAACCCATCAAACTGTAATATCTTTATCGTCAATGGTCAGCAATTGAAACCCTTTGTGGAGGACTTTGTCAAAAATGTGAAGACCATTCTTTTAATGGATCTAGAACATCGCTTTGGGAAAAGCGCCTGCTGACACAAAAAGGGGTCGGGTCAGGGAAAACCCGGTCTAACCCAAACCACACCACCGCCTTTATATGGCCCCCACCCCCTTTTCCTCTCTTTCCACACACTTCTGTCCCTTTCCCCTTTTTTGTTTCATCTGCTTTTCTTCTTCTTCTTCGCTGTTACGATCCTCTGGAATCACGACCCATCTCCTAACAACACCATCACCATATTACCTGAAGACCCCATCCTTTGTCTCATGATCTGTGTGTGTTTACTTTATTTGTACATGGCTATGCTTCTTCTATCTGCACTCAGAATCAAGGGTTTTCATCCTATCCCAGATCTACAATGAGATGTTTGATTTGTGTATTTTGCTTATAGGTTTTGGCTAATGAACAAGATCTCTGCCGTTCAACCTTATCTCCAAAGCTCACCATATCGATAAATTCAAAACATTGGGGACAATGTTCAGTTTAGGTTGGGGGGAGAGAACTACAGTTCATATGTGCCTGTAAAAAAAATTTTAAATTTGTGTTGTCGTTGTTGCTGTTCTTGATTAGATTGTGTACCGTATTTTAATTACTATGTTTTGCATCTTGATGGTTATGGTTGTGGGTCATCTCTGATCGTCTTTGTGGCTGGCAGACGTTAAAGAACAAGATAGTGAGTCTTAATAGTATAGAAAGCATGGATGTTAAACTTTTTTGGTTTAGTCTGGGAGTTCTACGCACTTTTCCTTCTGATGTGTACACTGTGATCATGAGAAAAGCAAGTTTGATAAGAAAGAATGAGATCCAAGAAAAACAAGCAAACCCCCTGTGCGGCTAAAGCACCTATGCTAAACACCGTCGTGCCAAAAGACTTGGTGTCTATAAACAGTGTGGCANGACCATGGCTGACTTGAAAAGTATAAGCCCGTTAATCTGCAATCATCCCATATACCTTGAAGAGGACTCAAAACCCTCTCTTCAAATGCAGTGACAATTGAACCCTCACATGAAGAAAGTCGTAAAGGCAAAGGTGCTAAAGCTCTTAGATGCCGTAATAATCTTCCCCATCTCCGATAGCAAATGGGTTAGTCCAATCCAAGTTGTGCCTAAAAAGATTGGAGTCACAATGGTCAAAAATGATGCAAATGAAATGGTACCAACTAGAGNGCACATTCTATCGATTAGACTGGATAGTGAATGAGCAGAGTAAGGATTATCCTGGCTTGACATACTATTCTGGTACTTTACTTAACTGATTTGTGAGACAGGANTTAGTCCAATCCAAGTTGTGCCTAAAAAGATTGGAGTCACAATGGTCAAAAATGATGCAAATGAAATGGTACCAACTAGAGTCGTCACATGATGGCGGATGTGTATTGACTACCAAAAACTCAATTTGGTGACTAGAAAAGATCACTTCCCTCTTCCCTTTCTTAACCAGATTGTAGAGAGAATTGTAGGCCATGAATTTTACTATTTCCTGGATGGCTATTCAGGGTATAATATAATTGAGATAGCACTCAATGATCAGGGAAAAACTATATTCACATGCCCCTTTGGCAACTTTGCATTCAAAAGGATGCCATTTCGGATTTGTAACGCTCCTGTAATATTTCAAAGATGCATGTTGAGTCTATTAAGTGACAAGGTTGAGAAATTTTTGGAAGTGTTCATGGATGACTTCTCTGTGTATGGTGACTCATTTGATTTGTGTCTGGCCAACCTAGAAAAAGTGTTGATAAGATGTCAAGAAGCCAATCTGGCGCTTAATTGGGAAAAATGTCATTTTAAGGTAACACAAGACATTGTCTTAGGTCACATTATGTCGTTTGAGGGCATGAAAGCTGACAAGGCCAAAATATATCTGATTAGGAATTTGTCTGCTCCCAAGACTATAAATGATGTCCGATCATTTCTGGGATATGCAGGGTTTTATAGGAGATTCATAAAAGATTTCAGTACCATAGCTAAACCCACGTGTCATCTCCTAAGTTAGGATGTAATCTTTGATTGGAGTGAAACGTGCCAAAAAGCTTTTGACAAGCTTAAAAGTATGTTAATTTCAACCGGAATAATGCAACCCATTGACTAGACTTTACCCTTTGAGCTAATGTGTGATGCAAGTGACTACGCTGTAGCTCCTGTGTTGGGTCAACAAAAAGATAAGAAACCGCATGTAATTTACCATACAAGTAAAACTTTGAATGATGCTCAAATGAACTATTCAACAACTGAAAAATAATTACTTGTCATAGTCTTTGCTTTGGAAAAATTTTGTTCTTATCTTGTTGGTTCTTCTGTTACTGTTTTCACTAACCATGCAGCACTAAAATTTCTCCTCACAAAAAGGAATGCTAAACCAAGGCTCTTGTGATGGATACTCTTACTTAAAGAGTTTGACTTGGTCATTAAGGACAAGAAGTGTGTTGAGAATGTGATGGCATACCATTTGTCTAGGTTAACTTATGAATTTCACGAGGATGGAATGCCCATCAATGAAAAATTTTTGGATGAACAACTGTTCATAATTGATGAGACCTCATGGTACGCTGATATTGCTAATTTTCTTGTTACTGAAACACTCCATCCATCTTTTTTCCCCATAGACAAAAACAAATTTCTGAGAGAGGTTCGCAATTTCTTTTGCTAAGATTCATATGTATTTAAGTACTGTAAGAATCAAATCATAAGACGTTGCATCCCCGCTTAGGAAAGCAAATAGGTAATAGCATTTTGTTATTCTAACGCATGTGATGGCCATTTTCATCCAAAAAAACCACTGCGAAAATCCCGCAGGGCGGATTTTACTGGCCTACACTTTTCAAAGATGTCCATGCCTTTTGTTTAACTTGCAATAGATGTCAAAGGTTGGGAAATATTTCAAGAAGAAACATGATGCCTCTAAACCCCATTATGATAATTGAAATTTTTTGACTGTTGGGCATCGATTTTATGAGACCATTTCTCCCCTTATTTGGCTATCTATAAATTTTGGTAGCCGTAGACTATGTATCAAATGGGTTGAGGTAATTCCATGTCATAATAATGATCACCAAACGGTGATCAAGTTTTTAAAATAAAATATTTTATCCCGATTTGGAATCCCAAAATCCATCCTAAGTGATGGAGGTGCTCATTTTTGTAATCAGCCTTTCTGGAATCTGATGAAAAAATACTTGATTTTTCACAAAATTGCAACTCCATACCATCCACAAACTAGTGGATAGGCTGAATTAGCTAATCGGGAGATCAAATTAATTTTAGAAAAAATGGTAAATCCAGACTGCAAAGATTGGTCGTCAAGACTAACTGATGCACTCTAGGCATATCTTACTACTTTTAAAACAATTTTGGCCATGCCTCCTTACCGATTTGTCTATGGAAAACCTTGTCACCTACCTGTGGAATTGGAACATAGAGTATGCTGGGCTATTAAAGCAATGAACTTGGACATGGACAAAGCCGGACTAGCAGGAAAATTTCAGATTAATGAATTGGAGGAATTGAGAAATGAAGCATATGAAAATGCTAAAATTGCAAAATCCAGGATGAAAATGTTTCATGACAAGAAATAGTGCGAAAGTCTTTTGAAACTGATGAAAAAGTTCTATTTTTCAATTCAAGACTTCGCCTTTTTCTTAGTAAGTTGAAATCAAGATAGACTGGACCATACATTGTTAGACAAGTGTTTGAACATGGGGCAATGGAAGTAGAGAACCCATCAAACTGTAATATCTTTATCGTCAATGGTCAGCAATTGAAACCCTTTGTGGAGGACTTTGTCAAAAATGTGAAGACCATTCTTTTAATGGATCTAGAACATCGCTTTGGGAAAAGCGCCTGCTGACACAAAAAGGGGTCGGGTCAGGGAAAACCCGGTCTAACCCAAACCACACCACCGCCTTTATATGGCCCCCACCCCCTTTTCCTCTCTTTCCACACACTTCTGTCCCTTTCCCCTTTTTTGTTTCATCTGCTTTTCTTCTTCTTCTTCGCTGTTACGATCCTCTGGAATCACGACCCATCTCCTAACAACACCATCACCATATTACCTGAAGACCCCATCCTTTGTCTCATGATCTGTGTGTGTTTACTTTATTTGTACATGGCTATGCTTCTTCTATCTGCACTCAGAATCAAGGGTTTTCATCCTATCCCAGATCTACAATGAGATGTTTGATTTGTGTATTTTGCTTATAGGTTTTGGCTAATGAACAAGATCTCTGCCGTTCAACCTTATCTCCAAAGCTCACCATATCGATAAATTCAAAACATTGGGGACAATGTTCAGTTTAGGTTGGGGGGAGAGAACTACAGTTCATATGTGCCTGTAAAAAAAATTTTAAATTTGTGTTGTCGTTTTTGCTGTTCTTGATTAGATTGTGTACCGTATTTTAATTACTATGTTTTGCATCTTGATGGTTATGGTTGTGGGTCATCTCTGATCGTCTTTGTGGCTGGCAGACGTTAAAGAACAAGATAGTGAGTCTTAATAGTATAGAAAGCATGGATGTTAAACTTTTTTGGTTTAGTCTGGGAGTTCTACGCACTTTTCCTTCTGATGTGTACACTGTGATCATGAGAAAAGCAAGTTTGATAAGAAAGAATGAGATCCAAGAAAAACAAGCAAACCCCCTGTGCGGCTAAAGCACCTATGCTAAACACCGTCGTGCCAAAAGACTTGGTGTCTATAAACAGTGTGGCAGATACTTTCACGAGAAGAGATATAATTAGTGTTTTGAACCAATTTTCGGTCGCACATTCTATCGATTAGACTGGATAGTGAATGAGCAGAGTAAGGATTATCCTGGCTTGACATACTATTCTGGTACTTTACTTAACTGATTTGTGAGACAGGAAATTGAGAGAATTACTAGTTGTTCAAATGGCATGGAGACAAATGAAGACTCGGATTAGAGTGGTTGGGATGAAAGCCAAGGGTCTAATTTTTTGTAAAAAAGTGTAAAAATTCTCTATGTTTTGTACAAACTCCTTTGACTGAAATGAAAACATGGGCCGAGTAAGGAATGTCCCAAAATACCAACCTTGAGCGTGGGTTGGGATTTTTCCTGAGATGCCATGAATTTTTGGTTCAAACTTGAATGTTTTGCCCTCTTTTATTATGCATAATGTAGTGCAGAAAAATTTTGAAAAATTTTGAGTTTTGATTCCACGTTCGAACACCCAGTGATGTTCGAACATCACTTGCTTATAGTACTCAGCTTTTGATGAAGTCTCTGATGGAAACAAAAAGTACTGGGAGCTTAGTCTGTTCGAATGTCAATAGCACATTCGAACGACAGGAGCTTACAGTAGTTTGGTTTGTGACAAAACTGAAAAGTATTGGGAGCTCACCACGTTCGAACGTCATTCACGTTTGAACGATATTTTAAAATCCATCATACTACATTCGAACATAAACCACGTTCAAACGTTTGTCCTCAGACTATAAATACATGGATCGTCTTCCTTAGTTCAAAATTCCCAAAGAACTCAAAAATCCTCCAAACCCTAGGACCCCTTTTCACTCCCCAGCCCTCAATACTCCACTCATTCCTCATTTCCACCACAAATCAACCACCTAAAAACTTTTCCACATCAAAAAGCCCCAATTTTTACCAAATAACCAAGACTTTCTTCACCCTCTCAAGCTAAAAATCGAGAAACACACCATGCCTAGGGTTAAGCTTCCTGTCAGGCGCACTCCACCAGTAAACCAAGACCCCAACATCGTAGAAGAGGTCATTGAAGAAAGAGAAGGGAAGCAAAGAAAGAAGAGGCATGATCGAACCAGATTTCCCAGTGCTCTTAAAGCTGAAAGGTATGAAAATTTCTTTCAAAATCACACTGTGGTTTGTGAACGAGAAATTGTAATCACTGATTTTGCTGAGTTGGGTTTGTTGGAGGAAATGGAGATGAAGAAGTGGGTGTGGTACTTAAGGAATGGCAAGGACACCTTTGTTGACTTGGTGAGGGAGTTCTACTCTAATGCCGAGATCATCAATGACTCAATCCGAACATATGTACGAGGCACCCACATTGATGTAGAGGAGGCGTGTATTTTGGAGGTAAGGAAAGAGGTGCCTTGGGTAGAAAACCCAATGTACCTGCCAAAGAAGAATGTGGCATTGAATGTGGTGGGAAAGGAATTGACGGGGCTGACTGATTTTTCATGGGGAGGGAGGAAATTTTTGAAACATGGGGAGCTCACCAATAAGTACAAAATGCTAAATTTAACTGCGGTGTTCGGCATAGCCCCCATAGGATGAAAAAAAGAGATTTTTCCATAAATGGCACGCTTGCTCTATGCACTAGGGTGATGGCATAGCATCGACCTCCCCTCGTTGATTTTGAGTGAAATAAAGAAGGGGTGTGATGCAAAGAGGAGTGCACTCTCATTTGGCACACTTGTGACTGAGATATGCATTGACAATGGGGTGAGGGTAAGGCCAGAAATGGAAATCCAAAAGCCAATAGGGCCGCTAAACAAAGGGTCGTTCAAGAGAAGTCTAGGGCATAGTGGCGCCCCGACGGCTAGGCAAGAGATGCCCCCTCCTCAAGGAATTGATGAGGTGCAGGAAGAGTTGGATGCTGAAGAAGAGAGAGATATGGTATATCTGGAGGAGAGGGAGATTGAGATTTTTATTTCTATCCTTGATGATGGAGAGTTGAGTTGTGGTTGATGTTTATTTCNGTAAAAATTCTCTATGTTTTGTACAAACTCCTTTGACTGAAATGAAAACATGGGCCGAGTAAGGAATGTCCCAAAATACCAACCTTGAGCGTGGGTTGGGATTTTTCCTGAGATGCCATGAATTTTTGGTTCAAACTTGAATGTTTTGCCCTCTTTTATTATGCATAATGTAGTGCAGAAAAATTTTGAAAAATTTTGAGTTTTGATTCCACGTTCGAACACCCAGTGATGTTCGAACATCACTTGCTTATAGTACTCAGCTTTTGATGAAGTCTCTGATGGAAACAAAAAGTACTGGGAGCTTAGTCTGTTCGAATGTCAATAGCACATTCGAACGACAGGAGCTTACAGTAGTTTGGTTTGTGACAAAACTGAAAAGTATTGGGAGCTCACCACGTTCGAACGTCATTCACGTTTGAACGATATTTTAAAATCCATCATACTACATTCGAACATAAACCACGTTCAAACGTTTGTCCTCAGACTATAAATACATGGATCGTCTTCCTTAGTTCAAAATTCCCAAAGAACTCAAAAATCCTCCAAACCCTAGGACCCCTTTTCACTCCCCAGCCCTCAATACTCCACTCATTCCTCATTTCCACCACAAATCAACCACCTAAAAACTTTTCCACATCAAAAAGCCCCAATTTTCACCAAATAACCATGACTTTCTTCACCCTCTCAAGCTCAAAATCGAGAAACACACCATGACTAGGGTTAAGCTTCCAGTCAGGCGCACTCCACCAGTAAACCAAGACCCCAACATCGTAGAAGAGGTCATTGAAGAAAGAGAAGGGAAGCAAAGAAAGAAGAGGCATGATCGAACCAGATTTCCCAGTGCTCTTAAAGCTGAAAGGTATGAAAATTTCTTTCAAAATCACACTGTGGTTTGTGAACGAGATATTGTAATCACTGATTTTGCTGAGTTGGGTTTGTTGGAGGAAATGGAGAAGAAGAAATGGGTGTGGTACTTAAGGAATGGCAAGGACACCTTTGTTGACTTGGTGAGGGAGTTCTACTCTAATGTCGATATCATCAATGACTCAATCCGAACATATGTACGAGGCACCCACATTGATGTAGGGGAGGCGTGTATTTTGGAGGTAAGGAAAGAGGTGCCTTAGGTAGAAAACCCAATGTACCTGCCAAAGAAGAATGTGGTGGGAAAGGAATTGACGGGGCTGACTGATTTTTCATGGGGAGGGAGGAAATTTTTGAAACATGGGGAGCTCACCAATAAGTACAAAATGCTAAATTTAACTGCGGTGTCTGGCATAGCCCCCATAGGATGAAAAAAGAGATTTTTCCATAAATGGCACGCTTGCTCTATGCACTAAGGTGATGGCATAGCATCGACCTCCCCTCGTTGATTTTGAGTGAAATAAAGAAGGGGTGTGATGCAAAGAGGAGTGCACTCCCATTTGGCACACTTGTGACTGAGATATGCATTGACAATGGGGTGAGGGTAAGGCCAGAAATGGAAATCCAAAAGCCAATAGGGCCGCTAAACAAAGGGTCGTTCAAGAGAAGTCTAGGGCATAGTGGCGCCCCGACGGCTAGGCAAGAGATGCCCCCTCCTCAAGGAATTGATGAGGTGCAGGAAGAGTTGGATGCTGAAGAAGAGAGAGATATGGTATATCTGGAGGAGAGGGAGATTGAGATTTTTATTTCTATCCTTGATGATGGAGAGTTGAGTTGTGGTTGATGTTTATTTCCGTTTTTAATTGGGTGATTCACACTTTTTAGTGGTCTGAATTATATTATATTGTACACCCAAGTATAAGTGGTCAAATTGTAGTTTTCTCGGTTTTAAGTCCAAGTATCGATCCCACGAAGATTTTAGTAATTTAGACTATAAAATAAAATAAAAAAATAATTAAAAGTGTTGTTTGAAGCAGAATATTGTTTTGTAGCTTGTGGNACAAGGAACAATTGAAACACAACCACCCTTAATATCATTCAAGACAAAAAAAGTGGCGGCAGTTCAACCATCCGAATAGAAAGATATTTCAGAAATGTAGAAATACAGAGTAACAAACGGACCTGCTTTCAAAGGCTTTTTCTTTCTCTATTTTCTTTCTCTTTTCTTTCTCTCTTTGATGGCCAGCTAGCTTTCTTGGTAGGAAGGAAATTTTCTCTTGAAATGGTATTGTGAAGGCTTGGAATGCTTGGAGTGGAATGTTTCAAGTCTCTTGAAGAATGAAGGCAATACCTCCATTTATAGGAGAGGGTGAAATATCAGCCAAGGAGGGGTCCTAAACCCCTTCTCACCCTTTAGGAATGTTGATCCTTGTAGCAGAGCTAGATGTCGCTGTCTTAGGCTTCCACTTGTCACGTTCTGGAGCTTCCATGTGTCGGGGGGTCCTACTCCCTACCTTAACCTTCCTAAAGGTTAAGCCTTGTAGTTGTGCAAGGTGTCTTCTTTTGGAGCTACCACTTGTTGCCTTTTGATTTATNCACCATGACTAGGGTTAAGCTTCCAGTCAGGCGCACTCCACCAGTAAACCAAGACCCCAACATCGTAGAAGAGGTCATTGAAGAAAGAGAAGGGAAGCAAAGAAAGAAGAGGTATGATCGAACCAGATTTCCCAGTGCTCTTAAAGCTGAAAGGTATGAAAATTTCTTTCAAAATCACACTGTGGTTTGTGAACGAGATATTGTAATCACTGATTTTGCTGAGTTGGGTTTGTTGGAGGAAATGGAGAAGAAGAAATGGGTGTGGTACTTAAGGAATGGCAAGGACACCTTTGTTGACTTGGTGAGGGAGTTCTACTCTAATGTCGATATCATCAATGACTCAATCCGAACATATGTACGAGGCACCCACATTGATGTAGGGGAGGCGTGTATTTTGGAGGTAAGGAAAGAGGTGCCTTAGGTAGAAAACCCAATGTACCTGCCAAAGAAGNAGTCCCTAGTAAATATAGATTATAACACAAAATAAAACATAAATAGAAGTAAAATCGTTTTCGTAGATTTTTTTATGATTGCATTTAGCATATGCAATAAGCCGTTAAACCCCTAGGTGATCCGTAGTGGACGAGTTTTGTCTCGTGAAGGTTTCCAGTGAAGCTACCTGCAAACTTCANAATAAAATACAAACAGAAGTAAAATCATTTTCGTAGATTTTTTTATGATTGCATTTAGCATATGCAATAAGCCGTTAAACCCCTAGGTGATCTCTAGTGGACGAGTTTTGTCTCGTGAAGGTTTCCAGTGAAGCTACCTGCAAACTTTANTTTGAAACATGGGGAGCTCACCAATAAGTACAAAATGCTAAATTTAACTGCGGTGTCTGGCATAGCCCCCATAGGATGAAAAAAGAGATTTTTCCATAAATGGCACGCTTGCTCTATGCACTAAGGTGATGGCATAGCATCGACCTCCCCTCGTTGATTTTGAGTGAAATAAAGAANCAAACTTCAGTAATTAGGAGTTTATAATTCATACTTTTCACAAAGATAATTAAATCAATATTCTTTCTGTCTTGCTAGAATAGTTCCTTTTTCTGATCACTATAAGAGTAACACACGTTAGTTGTAACATTATCTATATATTTTTATACAAACTTGTGTGTGTGTGATGGTTTCTTTTGTTTCAAAAATCACTCAAGAAATATTACCCTCTTTCAGGATAGTTTTGATGTCAATCATTTGCTGGAATATACTCAGCAAATAATACATATTCGTTATAGTGACTATTCTCATAAGTTACATGTAATTGGAATATTGTTAGCAAAGCAAATAATATCACATGTAAGTATTTGAAGAACGGATATTTGAATAAAATTTGAATTTGACATAATCTCATGAGTGGATATCAACACTATACTAGACATATTATCAACATTCTCCTTTTATAAGATAGAATTAATACAGATGCATGATTTCTGAAATCAAAAAGGACTTTCTTTAGGTTGTAATGTGGCCATTGGTTTTAGGGTTTAAGAAATGACGTCAATAGAATTCAAAAGCTACCCTTTATATTGTGGCACACCTCTTTCTTTTTTTTCTTTTTTTCTTTTTTTCTTTTTTCAGTTTCTTGGTGAGTGCATTTTATGCTCCATTTCACATTTTATTGAATGATTGCGTTTTATGCTCCATCTCATTTTTAACATGTGTTGATGAGTGAGTGCGTTTTACGCTCCATCTCTACTCACCACACATTTTTTTTTCAATAAAACATCATTTTGAATTTAAAGAGGGTGCAAGAAAATTATGTAGCCAAGGTAGGTTTGATATTTTTTTTCTATAGCACGGGTATTTTTCGGGGTTTTAATGAAAAGACTTTATACTCTTTTAGGCTCAATCATGGCTTACTAAGGATTTAATTTTGTAAAAGAAATGGTCAATGCTCAAAATTAATGACAAAGGGCCTAAGATCATTTTCCATAAATTATCTAGCTGTATCATTTCTATTTAAAAGAGTTTCAACGACAATGCTGATAATATAATCTAACAAGTGCTAATTAAGACAAAATTAATGAGATTATTCAAAGAAAGGTTACTGCTGAATCGAATATTTGAGTAGATGTAGAATACCTCTCCAAAATAGATTGGTTCAAAATCTGCATTAGGTTTCGCATCTCCACTATATATATAAAGAGTGTAACATTTCATTAGGTTTTTATCAACACAGAAATCTATGTGTGCTTCTAAAGATAAGTTTGGACAAAAGTATTTAGCTACTATACAACTAAAGTATAAAAATCCCGCGTGATCAGATTAAGGCTATTTTCACAAAACATAGGAATATCAACTTAATTTAACTATGAATCATATGAACTAGTCTTCCTAACTTCAAATTTTCATACTTGAACTAGTTAAAAACACAAAAAAAATTAAAAATATAAATATGTTCAAAATATAGAATAATTTGAAGTGCAAGTGCATAATGTAAAAGATGAGTGAAAGAAAACAAATTGTTTTGTAGAATCTCCAGTCTGTTTAGGAAGTAGAAGACCCTTCTCCGAAATGATCTCGAAGTAGCTTCAAAATCTCAGCTTGGTTTTGTTCATATTCATCTATGCGTTTATTGATCTGAGTAATATTGTTTTCCACCTCTAGTAAGATGCATCTATTAGTTCTGTCATCCATTTGGATGTATGGTTGATTCTCTTGTAATTGCTGCTCTTGTGATATGAATTCTTCAGGTACCCAAAATGGTTCCTCTTCTTGTGGTGAGAATATTCCTTATTGGTTTTACAGTTGTCCTCCACGACTCTTTTTTAATGAAGTTTTATCCAATACTCCAGGATGATTCACTGTTGACAATATTGGATTGACGATCACACCTTCATTCGTACATAACTGAGAAACTAACATAGCATATGGGAGTGTGATTTTCTTTCTATCCACAGTGAGTATCATTTGGTCTACAATTAAGTTTGGTAGGTCAATTGTGTGTCCCATCCCAAATGCATATATAACAAATAAGCCTGCTCAATAAAGATTTGATTCTTTTGAGCTTGAGGTAACAAACTGTACACTGTTATCATATTCAGAATCCGGTATTTGTCTGTTAACTCTCCTTGTTTAATGTAATTATTTGGGCGTCCCCAAACAAATTGTGAATTTTCTGTTAATTCTTTTCCTACCTTATGCAAATAAGGTAGTTCAGTGTACGGATATTGTGGGTTGGGTGGTCTTTGCATGGGGTAAAAGAAATTGTCTATAGTAGTCGGTTTAACATGAAAAATTTTACCCCGTACAAATACACGCAATTGTTTTTTCTCTTTAATTTTAGCATTACTATAAAATTCCCAAACTATGCTGTCATAAGTAGGAACAGATAACCTAACATAATGTAACCATCCTCTTTCATGGAGAATTTGTCTTATTCCTAGGTTCTCAAAATCTTCATATATTACTGTTCTTTCAGAAATAATAGTTTTAGTTAGAAAATTAACATCATACCAGAGCTGTTGGTCCAAATTTTCAAACATCACCTCATTGAAGATACTTCCCAATTGAGGTTGTTGTGGAGGTGCCTCAAGTTGCGGAATTCGATCCCTTCGTGCTTGGCTTGAAGACCTTCTTGTTTGTTGTCTTGAATCCATATTTTTTTCTTGACTGGTTCCTGATTTGTAACTGCAGACTGCTGCTCCGATTTTCTGGAATTCTACTCTTTTTCCTGTATTTCCTGCAATTTACAAAATTAAATAGTCATTCTAAAAAACTTTGTTAACCACTCTTTTTTTTTCTTGTAAAAAAATTGGTGGGTTTTTAATGTTTATTTGTTGTTGAATATTTACTGATTTTCCTATTTCATCCTATAGTTATTTACATTTTATATACATTCACAAAATTATACATCTTATTGATTATATTTAGTCAGTATCAGAACTATCTGGCTCAGTAATACTAGTGACACGGTTGACTTCACTTCTCACGTATCTTGTTAACATTGGGGTAGAATAGGATGACGCCTCAGGATAATCCTTACTCTGCCAATACCTAATCCACCGTAAACGATCAGACGCTCGTCCTGAAATTGGTTCTGCAC
>CAUOFW020001959.1:339972-351542 GCA_963454935.2 Ilex paraguariensis
AAAAAATTGGTGGGTTTTTAATGTTTATTTGTTGTTGAATATTTACTGATTTTCCTATTTCATCCTATAGTTATTTACATTTTATATACATTCACAAAATTATACATCTTATTGATCATATTTAGTCAGTATCAGAACTATCTGGCTCAGTAATACTAGTGACACGGTTAACTTCACTTCTCACGTATCTTGTTAACATTGGGGTAGAATAGGATGACGCCTCAGGATAATCCTTACTCTGCCAATACCTAATCCACCGTAAACGATCAGACGCTCGTCCTGAAATTGGTTCTGCACACTTATTATATTGTCTCAAATGTTCTATACGACCACATTTTACGCAAGCACAAAGATGATTTGCTCGTCGATGTTTAGCATATATACTTTTTCCGCAAAGAGGTCGTGCTTGGCTTTCAAAAATCTCTAAATTTCTAACATATCTAGCTTTTTGCATGATCAACGTGTGTATATCTTTCGGAAAATGATGTAATAAAACTAAACTTAACCAAAATAATTTTTCGTCCATTTTTAATTTTTTTTTAATTAAAGATGACTCGAAAAATTATTAAAAATTGACTCACTATCCAGTTCTTTAACTTCTACCAGTTACAGAGATGNACGGTTAACTTCACTTCTCACGTATCTTGTTAACATTGGGGTAGAATAGGATGACGGCTCAGGATAATCCTTACTCTGCCAATACCTAATCCACCGTAAACGATTAGACGCTCGTCCTGAAATTGGTTCTGCACACTTATTATATTATCTCAAATGTTCTATACGACCACATTTTACGCAAGTACAAAGATGACTTGCTCGTCGATGTTTAGCATATATACTTTTTCCGCAAAGGGGTCGTGCTTGGCTTTCGAAAATCTCTAAATTTCTAACATATCTAGCTTTTTGCATGATCAACGTATGTATATCTTTCGGAAAATGACGTAACAAAACTAAACTCAACCAAAATAATTTTTCGTCCATTTTTTTTTTAAATTAAAGATGACTCAAAAAATTATTGAAAATTGACTCACTATCCAGTTCTTTAACTTCTACCAGTCACAAAGACGGACATAACTTCTTAAATTACAATTACTATTTTAAACACAAACAATATTTGAAATGTAAATACAGAAATAGCCAGCACTTATAAAAACCAGGAATCTGTTGTCTTTAAGAGATTATGATATATGGCTTTTACGCAGGAAGTTTAATCTGTCAAATAAATTACACATAATTAGTATTATTACTTACAAACAACTAACAATATATTTTTAGTGCATATAGACTGGATCAAAAAGCAGAACAGAAGTCACATTTTGTGTGAATCCATCATAGTATAGCTTAAGTCTTTGTCCATTTACTTTGAAGATAGTCCTAGTTACTGGATGTTCAATTTCAATTGCCCCATAGTCGAAAACTTGTTTGACTATATACGGTCCTGTCCATCTAGATCTTAGTTTTTAGGGAATAAACAAAGCTTTGCATTATATAACAGAACTTTTTGAGATGGTTTAAAAGATTTTCGCACAATATTCTTGTCATAGAATATTTTGTTTCTGGATTTCACAATTTTTGCATTTTCATAAGCTTCATTTTTTAATTCTTCTAACTCATTGATTTGAAGTTTATGTGATATTTCAGCTTTATCCATTTCAAAATTCATCATTTTGATTGCCCAATAAGCTCTATGTTCTAATTCTACAGGCAAATGACACGGTTTACCATACACTAACCGGTAAGGAGACATTCCTATANAACTCATTGATTTGAAGTTTATGTGATATTTCAGCTTTATCCATTTCAAAATTCATCATTTTGATTGCCCAATAAGCTCTATGTTCTAATTCTACAGGCAAATTACACGGTTTACCATACACTAACCGGTAAGGAGACATTCCTAAAATAGTCTTATATGCAGTACAGTAAGCCCAAAGAGCATCAGTCAATCTTAATGACCAATCCTTACGATTTGGATTTACTGGTCTTTTCTAAAATGTATTTTATTTCCCTATTAGCTAATTCAGCTTGGCCACTTGTTTGTGGATGATATGGAGTGGATATTTTATGTGAAATTGAGTATTTTTTCATAAGATTCTCAAAAAATTTATTACAAAAATGTAATCCACCATCACTGATGATTGTTCGAGGAATTCCAAATCTGGATAAAATATTTTCTTTCAAAAATTTTGATCATTGTTCTGTGATCGTTATTTCTATATGGAATTGCCTCTACTCATTTAGAAACATAATCAACTACAACCAAAATATACAGATATCCAAAGGACGGAGGANGATTGTTCGAGGAATTCCAAATCTGGATAAAATATTTTCTTTTAAAATTTTGATCATTGTTCTGTGATCGTTATTTCTATATGGAATTGCCTCTACTCATTTTGAAACATAATCAACTACAACCAAAATATACAGATATTCAAAGGACGGAGGAAATGGTCTCATAAAATCGATGTCCCAACAATAAAAAATTTCAACAATTAAAATAGGGTTTAAATGCATCATATTTCTTTTTGAAATATTCCACATTCTTTGACACCTGTCACAATTTAAACAAAAGATATGAACATCTTTAAAAAGTGTTGACCAATAAAATCCATACTGCAAAATTTTAGCAGTGGTTTTCTTTGAAGCAAAATGACCTCCACAAGCTTTAGAGTGACAAAACTGAATTACCTGATGGATTTCATGATTAGGCACAGATCGTCTTATTATTTGGTCTTTACACTATTTAAACACATAAGGATCTTCCCAGAAAAAATTAAGTGCCTCACTTAGGAACTTATTTTTAGCAGACCAAGTATAATTAGAAGGAATAGTACCAATAGCTAGATAATTGGATATATCTGCATACCATGGTACTTCGGTAATTGCTAAAAGTTGTTCATCTGGAAAGGTTTCTCTAATCAAAATTGGTTCCTCTTTTACATAATAATTTAATCTTGACAAATGATCCGCTACCACATTCTCTACTCCTTGCTTATCTTTTATGATAAGATCAAATTCTTGAAGTAATAAAATCCATCGTAGGAGACGTGGTTTAGCTTCTTTCTTAGTAAGCAAATATTTTAAAGCTGCATGATCTGTAAATACTACAATTGACGATCCAACCAGATATGATCAAAATTTATCTAATGCAAATACAATAGCAAGTAATTCTTTTTCTGTGGTTGAATAGTTCATTTGTGCATCATTTAGAGTTTTGCTTGCATAATAAATAACATAAGTTTTTTTTTCTTTTCTTTGACCTAATACAGCTCCTACTGCATAATCACTTGCATCACACATTAGTTCAAAAGGTAGAGACCAATCAGGAGGTTGCATAATAGGTGCAGAGATAAGCATGGTTTTTACTTTATCAAATGCTAATTGACATGCATTANTAGTAAGCAAATATTTTAAAGCTGCATGATCTGTAAATACTACAATTGACGATCCAGCTAGACATGATCAAAATTTATCTAATGCAAATACAACAGCAAGTAATTCTTTTTCTATGGTTGAATAGTTCATTTGTGCATCATTTAGAGTTTTGCTTGCATAATAAATAACATAAGGTTTTTTTTTCTTTTCTTTGACCTAATACAGCTCCTACTGCATAATCACTTGCATCACACATTAGTTCAAAAGGTAGAGACCAATCAGGAGGTTGCATAATAGGTGCAGAGATAAGCATGGTTTTTAATTTATCAAATGCTAATTGACATGCATCATTCCATTCAAAATTTATATCTTGACATAAGAGATTACAGATTGATCTTGATATTAAACTAAAATTTTTAATGAATCTTCGATAAAATCCAGTGTGACCCAAAAAAGACCGGATATCTTTTACGGTTTTTGGTGAAGGAAGATTAGTTATTAAGTCAAATTTTGATTTATCAACTTCAATTCCTTTTTGAGAAACTATGTGACCTAAAACAATACCTTGTGTAACCATGAAATGACATTTTTCACAATTTAAGACAAGGTTTGTTTCTTCACATCTAATAAGTACTTTTTCAAGATTTTCTAAACATAAGTTAAATGACTCACCATTTACTGAAAAGTCATCCATAAAAACTTCTAGATAGCGTTCTACCATATCACTGAATATACTTAGCATGCAACGTTGAAAAGTAGTTGGGGCATTACATAACCCAAAAAGCATTCTTTTATAAGCAAAAGTTCCAAACGGATATGTAAAAATAGTTTTTTCCTNAAAAGTAGTTGGGGCATTACATAACCCAAAAAGCATTCTTTTATAAGCAAAAGTTCCAAACGGATATGTAAAAATAGTTTTTTCCTGATCATCTATTGCAATTTGAATTTGATTGTAACCAGAATATCCATCTAAAAAATAATAATATGCATGCCCAGCTATTCTTTCCAAAACTTGAACTAGGAATGGTAATGGAAAGTGATCCTTTCTTGTGAGAGAGTTTAGTTTTTGATACTCAATACATATGTGACACCACNTAACGGAAAGTGATCCTTTCTTGTGAGAGAGTTTAGTTTTCGATAATCAATACATATGTGAAACCACAAAATCCGGGGGTCCGTTGACTACTCATCAACCCGCGGAATGCCCGTGGATACCGAGTAACTCGATATCTCAACGTTATGCCCCATTTACCGGGGTTCATCCTTTATTAAAAATTTGGGCAGAGTCTCCTTTGTAAGGAGGACTCAACTCAAAACACAACCTGTGCATTATATAACAACAAGACCCATCCGAGGTNTGTGCATTATATAATAACAAGACCCATCCGAGGTCCTATATTCAACAATGACCACACCAGGTCCATTTATAAGTACACATTGGCCACACTGGGTCAAATTATTCATATTCATACAAACATGCAAGATNAACAAGACCCATCCGAGGTCCTATATTCAACAATGACCACACCGGGTCCATTTATAAGTAAACATTGGTCACACTGGGTCAAATTATTCATATTCATACAGACATGCAAGATTATATTAAAACAGTCGATATAAATTCTATCACAATTCCTTTACACATTACATGCCAAAATTTAATTACAAGTATAATTNACACCGGGTCCATTTATAAGTAAACATTGGCCACACCGGGTCCAATTATCCATATTCATACAAACATGCAAGATTATATTAAAACAGTCGATATAGATTCTATCACAATTCCTTTACACATTACATGCCAAAATTTAATTACAAGTCTAATTTTACAAAAGAAATGGATTGAAAGCCACAAGTCGGCTTTTCTTCCTCCTTAAGTGCTAGAGTAAGTGCCGTCCCTCGGCGTATGACCCGTACCTGAAATGTTTCCCGTATAAGGTGAGCCAACGCCCAATAGAGAAAAACTCCTACTAGGGCTACTCCCCACCTTAAATGCATATGCAATGTGTATAAGCAACATTTAACATTTAACAACCATTCATACAAGAATATGTATTCAATGTTGAAATGCAACCATGTCATGCCATGAAATAAGATGATACTCACTCATGCACTTAAACCCAAGTCCTCACTGACTTCCACAACACAATGCAATGCCAATGTGTAATGACCCGTCTTTGACGAAAATACATCCAATGATCGCTTTGAATAAAAAATCATGTGTTTTATAAATTAGATCATTACTGGATGGTACTCATCAAATGAGTATTTTCTTATAAATCAAAATCGTGTGTCTTCTTGGGCAACGGATTTTGGATTTTATACCGCCAGTTCCGTATACCATACTACACTTTTATGAAATTTCACCGCAGGGGAGTGTATAACCAAGTCACCGTGTCTTGCACCCAAGGGAGAGTCTAGCCCTACTTGCTATACCCGACACAAGTTTTCTTCCATGCAACCTTGCAACTCAAAGGGGATATTCGATCCACTTTTTCCCGAACCCACATACCAACCACCAAATAAGGTGTTTGATCGACCATGCATCTCACACACCCACACTCATGACTTATGCCCATGAATGTGATGCCTCTATGCACAATGATACAATGTTCAATATGTTATGAATGACATATGAACAATCTCAACATATCATGATAAGTTATGTTCTAAGCATATAGATACCATATTTGTCACAAATTCAATATATCATAACATGCATATAACAACAATTGCATTTCCAATCATAAATCATGTCATAAGTCCATAATTTCACTTTCATAATCATAGGCAAGTGATATCACAACTTTTAGGCTAATAACACACCTAATCATTAAGACATAATATAACACATAACAGCCCATGTAATAGCCCACGTAACGGTTCTTATCTAAACCACAAAACAGCCCATACATAGCCCAAAAAATAGCCTAAAAACAGTCCGCAAAAACAGTCACAATTTCAGCCCAAGAATAGTCACAATTTCAGTCCATAACATGGCCTAAAAATAGTCCATAATTCAGCCCTTTAACAGCCCAAATTCAGCCCCTTAACAGTCCCTAATTAGTGCACAAAACAGCCCATAATTAGTGCACAAAGCAGCCCTTAATTAGTGCACAAAACAACCCTTAATTAGTGCACAAAACAGCCCTTATTTCAGCACCAAAACAGTCCATTTGGACAGCCCACATATAAACCAATTTCAGCCACTTAAGGTAAGAATAAAACCAAGGTAGGAGGGAACCCTACCTCAATAGAAGTGTAAGAACTTCTATAACACCAAATCAACCTCAAAGCTTTGATTTTTCCCAAAGTCTCCTCTTGGATCTTCGCTGAAATCCACTCCCTTTGGTACGTACGTGTAGCCCTCGTGGAGGAGATGAACTTTGGCTCTTGGTCTGAGTTGATCCGAGCGACGGAACTCCGAATATTGAAGAAGGAAGAATTGTTTCTCTCTTTTCCCTCCTCTTTCTGTCCAACGTGTGAACCAGCAGAATACAGAGATATCTCGGCTGAAATATCTAATATTTAACACTATTTATAATTTCCAAGACATGGCCCTAGTCGCGCCACGTGTCCCCCACTTGCTCGATCCGTTTTTACCCCGAAACGATTTAATTTCGTACCAGTTTAAGCTCAAAATATTTTATATAAAATTTATTTAAAATATTTTCCAACTTTCAAATTTTTTTAAAAAAATTTCGTTTTGGGGGGTTATAGGACACTCGTCGCCTCGAAAAATGTGAAAAACTCGACTATCTCGGAATTCGATGAAAATTGACAGGGCAGCTAGATTTCGCGATGCAAATCGAATGGTGAGGTCCGTTTCATCACCCGAGGTCTAGAAAAATACCAATTTGTTCAACCCGCGCTATAGTGGCAAATTACCATTTTACCTTTTTTTTCAGAAAAAGTTAAAATTTTTTCTGGGTTTCACATTCTTCCCCCTTAAAAGAATTTCGTCCCCGAAATTCACATACACATGCACATACAATCACATGCTTATGCAATAGTCAAATAATGCTAAATGACCATAAGAATGTACCTCCATCTTCGAACAAGAAAGGATAACTGGTACGGACAGTGTCCTAGCGCTCCCATGTCGCCTCCTCTACTCCTCAATGCTGCCACAACACCTTCACTAGCCGCACGGTCTGGCCTCGTAAAACCAGTTCCCGGCTATCCATGATGCTCACCGGTCCCTCCTCGAAAGTCCCATCAACATCAACAACAAGTTCTCCCCAATCCACCACATGAGTCGGATCCGGGGTGTACTTTCGAAGCATAGAGACATAGAATACTGCATGAACACCTGATAGATTTGGCGGTAATGCCAACAGATAAGCAACTGTACCCACTCTTTCAAGTACCTCGAAGGGTCCGATGTATCTCGACGATAACTTTCCCCGCTTACCAAACTGGACCACTCCTCTCTTAGGCATAACCTTAAGAAGACATGATCTCCCATCTCAAACTCTAGAGGTCCCCGCTGTCTATCAGCATAGCTCTTTTGCTGACTTTGAGCCTTGAGAAGACGCTTTCGAATCAAGTCCACCTTCTCCGAGGTGTCTCTAACCAATTTCGGACCCGTAGAAGACCTCCCTCCTACCTCTGTCCAACAAACCGAAGAACGACATGGCCTCCCATATAGCGCCTCATAGGGTGCCATCTGTATGCTCGCCTGGTAACTGTTATTGTATGCGAACTCCACCAAGGGTAAGTGATCTTCCCAACTACTCTTGAGATCTATGACGCATGCCTGTAGCATGTCCTCTAAAGTCTGGATAGTCCTCTCAGACTGACCGTCCGTCTGGGGATGAAAAGCAGTGCTCATCATTAACTGTGTCCCCATGGCTCGCTAGAAACTCTCCCAAAAATGAGCCGTAAACCTGGGATCTCGGTCCGATACAATAGATACCGGTACTCCATGCAGTCAGACAATCTCCTGTATATACAACCTGCAGAATTCCTCCAGTGTGAAGGTCATCCGCACAGCCAAAAAGTGTGCCGACTTAGTAAGCCGGTCCACTATCACCCACACCGCGTCATGACCCCGCGATGTCTGTGGCAAATGGGTCACAAAATCCATCGTGATATGCTCCCACTTCCACTCAGCTACCTCCAAAGGCTGGAGTAATCCCGCTGGTCTCCGGTGTTCAGCCTTAACCTACTGACACGTGAGACATCGACTGACAAAATCGCCAACCTGCCTCTTTATTTCACTCCAGTAATACTGGGACGAAGATTATGATACATCTTCGTGCCCCTTAGATGAACCGCAAAACGGGAGCAATGAAACTCCCTAAGGATCTTCTCCCTCATATCTGCCAATTGAGGAACCACAACCCTCCCTCGATACCGAAGACTACCATCCGAGTGAATAGCCCAGCCCTCGTCACTTGTACCTGTCTATACACGGTCCCGGATGGACAATAGCTTCGTGTCCTGACTCTGGGACTCAATCACCCTGCTCAGTAGAGACGACGTAGCCACCAAACTCCCCAAAGTACCCTGAGCCTGACCATATAACATAGCCCGAACTGTCCCACAGTGTCGAGCATCTGCCACTCCCGGGAAGCTACACTAGCCAAAACTCCCCGTGACCTTCGGCTAAGTGCATCAGCCACCACGTTTGCCTTACCAAGATGGTAATGCAAAGTGAAGTCATAGTCCTCTAAATACTCCATCCACCGGCGTTGCCTCATGTTGAGGTCCTGTTGTGTGAAAATAAACTTCAGACTCTTGTGGTCCGAAAATACTTCAAACTGCTCACCATACTGGTAGTGACGCCAAGCCTTCAAGGCAAAGATAATGGCCGCCAACTCTATGTCGTGTGTGGGGTAATTCTACTCGTGATTCTTTAGCTACCGAGAACTATAAGCTACTACCCTCCCGGACTGCATCAAAACACATCCTAGCCCGTCCTTCGAGGCATCACAATAGACTGTGTACCTCTGTCCCCGTTCTGGGACTATCAGAATAGGAGCTAAAGTAAGCCTCCTCTTCAACTCTTAGAATTCATTCTCACAAGAGTCATTCCACACAAACTTGACCTCTTTCCGGGTCAACTTCGTCATAGGCGCAGCTAATCGAGAGAAATCCTCAATAAATCGCCGATAGTACCCTGCCAATCGCAAGAAACTACGTATCTCGAAGATTGACTTCGGTCCCTCCCAATTCGTAACTGCCTCAACCTTTTCCGGGTCCACAAATACACCTGAAGCCGACACTACATGCCCCAAAAACTTTACCTTCGTAATCCAAAATTCACACTTGTTGAACTTGGCGTACAACTGATGCTCTCTCAATGTCGAACAATCCTCAAGTGACCCTCATGCTCCTCCTCAGATTTAGAGTAGATCGGGATGTCGTCAACAAAAACCACAACAAACTGATCTAAATAGGGTTGGAACACCCTATGCATGAGATCCATGAATGCCGCTAGAGCATTCACCAATCCAAAAGGCATGACAGTAAACTCGAAATACCCATACCGCGTCCTAAACGCCGTATTAGGGATATCTTCCTCCCTAACTCTCAACTGATGGTAACCGGTGCGAAGATCTATCTTGGAGTAGACCCGCGCCCCTCTCAACTGATCAAACAAGTCATTGATCCTTGGCAAAGGGTACCTATTCTTTATAGTGACCCGGTTCAATTGCCAATAATCAATACACAATCGAAGAGTCTTGTCTTTCTTCTTGGCAAACAAGACCGGAGCGCGCCATGGTGAAGTGCTCGGTCTAATAAACCCCTTGTCTAACAATTCTTGTAATTGGACCTTGAGTTCTTGCAACTCAGCTGGTGTCATCCTATGCGGAGTCATAGAGATAGGCGATGTACCCGGATGCAACTCAATAGCGAAGTCTACATCCCTATATGGAGGTAATCCCAGTAGTTCATCCAAAAAAATATCCTCATACTCGCATATAACCCGAGGTAGACCGAACTCCTGCCTCACCTCGTCCTCCAGGGCAAGGCTAGCAAGCCAACCCATCAAATATCCGTGCCATCTAGAGTCATACACGGCTTGGGATAAAACATAATACTTCTCCCCCTGAAACTTGAAACAAACACCATCAAGCGTATAAGCCGTGATCCTCTTTCAATCACAATCAATGACGACTCGGTGTGCTGTCAACCAATCCATTCCAAGGATTACATCAAACTATGACATGTCCGTGACCCTAAGGTCTACGGTGAGTAAAATTCCTGAGATCTCTAACTCATAACCCCGACATATCTGATCAATTCTCACCCAACACCTAGGGGAGAACTCACATGCAACGGTTCTTCTAAGGTCTCAACCTCTAAGCCCAAGTCATCCACACAAGATGCAGCAACAAATGAATGAGATGCACCAGAATTAAACAATACTTTAGCCCACAACCGAGAGAGTAAGAATGTACCATGTATCACCGACGGATCTGTCAGCTCAGTCTGTGGCATAATGGCATAGACACGCCCTTGAGTCCCTAAAGTCCCAGCTTATAAGCCCTGGCCTCGTCCTCGACCCATGCCTTGGCCCATCTGGCCAGCTTGCGGTGTCCTCGCACGAGAATTAGTAGGGCCTTGTGCTGCACCCTGGAATTGGTACTGGTTGCCCTAACCCATAGTAGGGTAGTGAGGAGCATATTGCGTCTGTAGTTGCCCCACGAAAGTCTGAGACTGTGATGACCCATGACCTTGGGATCCCTGCCTCTGAGGACAATCCCTCTTAATGTGACCCAGTTGGTGACAATGATAGCAAGTCCTCTGGCCAACCTGATAGGAAGGCCTCTGATTTCTCCCACCTTGGGAGGATTGACCTTGGCCTTGGCCTTGATAATTGCGGCCCTGTCCCTAAAACCCTAGTGGAGTAGAAGTCCTCTGCTTCTTCCTCAAGCTAGAAGAAGAGGATTGGCCCTCCTTCTTCTTATCTTTTGCACCAGACTCCAGGATGCTCCTTGCGTCATCCACCACCTCTCTCAATGGCCATGGCTGTGGTGACCATCAAATCGAAGTCTTGTAGGAGAAGACCCATAATCTTACCCCGGATGGATAACTTCAGCCCATCCTCAAATTTCCTAACCTTGGCCATATATGTGGCCACATATTGGTCAGCGAAACGTGCTAACTCAGTAAATTTAACCACGTATTCCATCACGAACATCGTTCCTTGCCTCAAATCTAGGAACTCCCAGGCCTTCGCA
>CAUOFW020001959.1:356100-381336 GCA_963454935.2 Ilex paraguariensis
TGGAGTTTTTATTGATCGATCTGCTAGTTGTAGTTTAACATTGGAAGGTTTTAATTCACTTAATCCTAATTGCGTATATATTGAATATGGCATTAAATTACAACTGGATCCCAGATCTAGTAGGGCTTGGTTAATTCTATAATTTCCAATGAGACATGAGACTGTAGGACTACCCGGATCCTTATACTTAAGAAGTGTGTCTTGATGTATTATAGTATTAACTTTTTCAGTTGAAAATGCTTTCTTTGGTACATTAGTTATTCTTTTGATTCTACAAAGATCCTTTAAAAATTTAGCGTAAACTGCAACTTGTTTTATTGCATCCAACAAAGAAAGGTTAATTTTTACTTGTTTAAATAACTCAAGAATGTCAGATTGATCTTTTTCAGATGAAGGTTTCTTGACTCTTTGAGGAAAAGGTAAAGGAATAGGACATGGAGGATCTTTTTCCCTTGGTGTTTCTTATTGTTTTTCAATTAAAGGTTCAGGTTCAAGTGGTTCGTTTATAGGAATTTCCTTCCGTATTTGTTTTGGAATCTTAGGTTTAATAGTTTTATCC
Source organism: Ilex paraguariensis (assembly GCA_963454935.2). Lineage (NCBI taxonomy): Eukaryota > Viridiplantae > Streptophyta > Magnoliopsida > Aquifoliales > Aquifoliaceae > Ilex > Ilex paraguariensis. The sequence goes on from CAUOFW020001959.1 coordinate 356,660, forward strand.
ATTTCCTTACCACTTCTCAATGTCGTGACTGCTTGTACTTGACTTGACGAGGCTTCAGATGATACAAAATTAGTTTGATTTTGACTTTGTGGAGGTTTAGGTTGAGATGAAAACTTCCCTTTTTCTGTCGTACTTAAAGACTGAGTCAACTTAGCTAGATGACTTTTAATATCTTCAATATTCTGTGAAGTTTGAGATTTAAAATCGTTGAATGATTGATTTGTTTGAGTATTAAAATTTATTTGACTCTGAATAAATTGATTCATAGTGTCTTTCNTTAGCTAGATGACTTTTAATATCTTCAATACTTTGTGAAGTTTGAGATTTAAAATCGTTGAATGATTCATTTGTTTGAATATTAAAATTTATTTGACTCTGAATAAATTGATTCATAGTGTCTTCCAGAGTTCTTTTCTATGGAGGTAGATGTGGTTGATATTCTGGTTGATTTTGTGGCTATTGTAGACCTTGTGTTTGATTTGTAGGTTGTGTATTTTTCCAACTAAAATTCAGATGATTTCTCCATCCTGGATTGTAAGTTCCATAATATAGATTCAAATAAGGCTTATTATTATAGGTTGGAACAACATTTGATTGTTCAATTAAAACTTCTTTGAATGCTGGTATAGTTGGACATTCTCTAGCAGGATGTCCTGACAATGCACAAATTTCACANTGGTTGATTTTGTGGCTATTGTAGACCTTGTGTTTGATTTGTAGGTTGTGTATTTTTCCAACTAAAATTCAGATGATTTCTCCATCCTGGATTGTAAGTTCCAGAATATAGATTCAAATAAGGCTTATTATTATAGGTTGGAACAACATTTGATTGTTCAATTAAAACTTCTTTGAATGCTGGTATAGTCGGACATTCTCTAGCAGGATGTCCTGACAATGCACAAATTTCACATATTTGGTCAGTAGAGGTAACAACAGATACTTGCTTAATTTTTTTCATTTCCAAAGCCTCTAGTTTTCAAGATAAATTAGTCATATNACTTGCTTAATTTTTTTCATTTCCAAAGCCTCTAGTTTTCAAGATAAATTAGCCATATTTGCTCTTAACTCATCATCTTCTTTTAATACATATTTTCCTCTTTCAGAAGTAGATGACTTATTTTCTATAATGTTTGAAGAAGTTGAGTCCCACATTTGGGAACTCTCCGAAATAGTATCAAAAAATTGAAATACTTCTTCAGGATTTTTATTCATAAACTCTCCTTAANATGACTTATTTTCTATAATGTTTGAAGAAGTTGAGTCCCACATTTGGGAACTCTCCAAAATAGTATCAAAAAATTGACATACTTCTTCAGGATTTTTATTCATAAACTCTCCTTGAGCCATCATTTCAACAAATTGTCGCATGGTAGATGGAAGTGAATCATAAAAGAAACCAACTAAAGTCTAGTTTTCAAATTCATGATGTGGACAAGCTTGGAGAAGATCTTTAAATCTTTCTCAACATTGATAAAAAGTTTCTTTTTCTTTTACAGCAAAATTCATTATCTAGCATCTTAATGCATTAGTACGGTGCACAGGAAAAAACTTTTTAAAAAACTCAGTTTGTAAAGCTTGCTAATTTGTGATAGAATTTGCTCTTAAAGAGTTAAGCCATAGTTTATCTTTATCTTTTAATGAGAAAGAAAAAAGTTTTANTCTTAATGCATTAGTACGATGCACATGAAAAAACTTTTTAAAAAACTCAGTTTGTAAAGCTTGCTAATTTGTGATAGAATTTGCTCTTAAAGAGTTAAGCCATAGTTTATCTTTATCTTTTAATGAGAAAGAAAAAAGTTTTAATTTAATCATTTCAGAATTATCTTGCAAAGTTCCACAGACTTCTTCAAATTTTTTCATATGAACATAGGAATTTTCAGTTTCTAAACCATGGAACTGTGGTAGTAACTATATAGTTCCTGGTTTAATATTAATATTTGGAGTGTCTGTTGGAAAAGCAAAACATGATGTGACATTAGTTCTTGTAGGATGTAGATATTCTCTTAATGGTCGAACATTTTGAACTACTTCCTATTCTCTTTCTTCTTGTTGTCTAGGTACATTTTGTGTCATACTTAAGTTGAATGATTCTTGTGTAGATGTAGAAGAACATGATGAATGAGTGGATTGATGTACAGAACCTACGGATGAATGAACGGACATAGACTAAAAACAAACAAGCAAACTATAAACATATAAAAACAAGTATACACCTATCTTTTAATTTTTTTATATTTTTTTTTATTTATTACTATAACTTCCCCGGCAACGACGCCAAAAACTTGATTCACACTTTTTACTGGTCTGAATTATATTATATTGTACACCCAAGTATAAGTGGTCAAATTATAGTTTTCTTGGTTTTAAGTCCAAGTATCGATCCCACGAAGAGTTTAGTAATTTAGACTATAAAATAAATTAAATTAAAAAATTAAAAGTGTTGTTTGAAGCATAATATTGTTTTATAGCTTGTGGTGTGAGGTTAGTTTGATAACTAGTTTATTTAAATAAAATCAATGCGAAAATAAAGTGCAGAGATAATAAAATGCGTAAATAAAACAGATTAATGACAGAAATAATAAAGTGCGTAAGTAAATGCGTTAGCAACAAGAATATAAAAGATACCCTTCAGTTTAAGGGTCCCATATGCATTATATTGGTTAGATACTAGAAATGCTATCTCACAACAATTAACTCCCATGTTACTGGAAAGTCAACCGGCAGGTCTGATGTAAATAAACCATAACACAACTGCTTCTTAGGCTATGCTGGTGGTAATATATTATAACACAATTGCTTCTTAAGCTACACTTGGTATAGATGTGCCAGTTAAACAGCCTCAACATTCCGGTGGAAGCAAAGCCATACCGATAGGAACATCGTGGTTGTTAGACTGTCATAATAATTATATATAATAATAATCAACCCTAATTATCCAGAAAGACAAGCCATTCATGAGGATCATTTAGGTTTGTACCACACATCCGTCAACTTCCTCAGCATTTCGGTGGAAGCAAAGTCATACCGATAGAAACGACGTGCTTGTTAGACCGGCGAGTCTTATGATATACTGATGATATAATCCAAGGCATAGCACCAGAATTATACACATCACTATATCACGCATTAAGCATATAATACATATATAAATAAACGTATAAATAAAACATCAGCATTTCCATAATCTAAACAGTAATATACATATGTTCCCCTCACACTGGAGGGTATAAACGACTACTCACGCTCCATTGCTACAGACAAGCAAGAAGTGTGGGTAGTATTCATTACAATTAAAATAAAACTTCTTTCACAAGGAACAATTGAAACACAACCACCCTTAATATCATTCAAGACAAAAAAAAGTGGCGGCAGTTCAACCATCCGAATAGAAAGATATTTCAGAAATGTAGAAATACAGAGTAACAAACGGACTAGCTTTCAAAGGCTTTTTCTTTCTCTCTTTTCTTTCTCTTTTCTTTCTCTCTTTGATGGCCGGCTAGCTTCTTGGTAGGAAGGAAATTTTCTCTTGAAATGGTATTGTCAAGGCTTGGAGTACTTGGAGTGGAATGTTTCAAGTCTCTTGAAGAATGAAGGCAAGACCCCTATTTATAGGGGAGGGTAAAACTTCGGCCAAGGAGGGGTCCTAACCCCCTTCTCACCCTTTAGGAATGTTGATCATTACAGCAGAGCTAGATGTCGCGGTCTTAGGCTTCCAGTTGTCATGTTCTGGAGCTTCCATGTGTCGGGGGGTTCTAACCCCTACCTTAACCTTCTTAAAGGTTAAGCCTTGCAGTAGTGCAAGGTGTCTTCTTCTGGAGCTACCACTTGTTGCATTTTGATTTGTCCATGATTCTTTATTACATCTTAGTCCTTCATAGTTTCAACTCTTGCAAAATTGCATTGTATTTCCCATTATTTCTGACCCTGAAATTTACACATAAAGTATTAAAAACTTTACTTTGCACACAAACCTATAATTCATAATGTTTAGCGATTTTATCTTACAAAATTGATCAATTAATTATTTTATTTACACACTAATTAGGGTTAATCTTTGGGGGTTGTTTGTTGTTTCTTCTTTGAATAGTTTATGGGAAATTTATGTATTGTTGTGGAGGGGTTTTCTCTTGATAATTGTTGTGGATGTTTATTTGTGATTATTGCGGATACTTGTACTTATGGAGGCTGTTTATTTCTTTTTAGAGTTGAATGTGTGAAGTTATGCTTTGAATGGATGAATTGCATCATTGACATTATTGTAGACACATTATCCTTTATGGAATGAATGATTTAGTTTATCACTTTTATTTGTTTAAAATTCATGCATAGGATTAGCACTCTAATTCTTGTTAATAACGAAACAGATGTGTATGCTAAGATTGCTTGTGAAAATGACTAAGCACATGATCGATTTGACACCTCAACTTAACAACCAAGACGTAAAACCTCATTTTTTTTGGAACATCGATACTATCTCTATGATTTAATTGACAAATGCACATCAATATGTGATATTCTTGGGGTATACGGTGATCAGACTCGAAAATGGAATCACTATATAACTAACACTCCTTAGAACACTAGACATAATTAGTGGAGACGACAAAGAAAACCATGGTGAGTCTTGAGCTTTACGGTGCTTTTTGAGAGGATATCAACAATTACTAAAAGTAAGTTGTTTCACTTGTGATCTCTTTAAATAATCTCATTAAACTTGCTTTGATTGATTCAACTAAAGTGATTTATTTTCATAACCCACAGGGAACTTTTGCATACATATATACATATGCACATACTTGAGAAAGGATCTTAGGCCATCTTTGGATCGACTTTGAGCCTTAACTAATTCTTTTACAAAAGTATATCCCTAGTCAACCATGCTTGAGCCTTAAATGAATGAGTTATTTTACAAAAGAATACATTTACCATACCCGTGTAATGACCAAGCCACAAAAGCATACATTTACCATACCTTGCTATCTAATTTCTTGCACCCTCTTCCATATCAATATGATACAGAAAGGCAAGAAAAATAGGAAAAAAAAAGGTGGCTACTGTTCAATAAAAGGAAAATCATGGGAGCCAGCCAAAAGACAAAAAAAAAAAGATACTGTGAGACAGGGAATTGCCAAGAAAGTGAAAAATGGGAAAAATGAAAGAAAGAAATCCCATTCCCAGGCAAAATATCGAGAAAGATAAAAAGAGGAGTGCAACACTGCATAAAAAGATAGCTTTTCATCACTATTGACTTCATTTCATTAGCCACTGACCTCTGGCCCCTGTAAAACCTACAAAAAGCCCTAGGTGATCTCAACTGTGTTGCATATGTATGTCGTCTACTATGAGTGGGGTACGTTGATTAGTATTCCTTTATTTGCATCAATATTCTTCCATGAGATTATGACAAAGTAAAGTCTGTTTTCCTCAAAACTTCACTCTTATACTAAGTGTGCATGTGATTTTTTTTTCAATTGGCCATCTTCTGATCACAAGACCTTTGAGAGATATGTCACTATAATCGGAGCAATTTGTTTTGCTGAGAGCATTCCCAGAGAGGTTTGTGTAATCAAAGCTATCCATCAAAGGTGGAAAAAAGGGAATGATTGTTATATACCAATTCTTGTTTCTATTATGACCATCCTACTACTCAAGGAATTCCAAGAGCTAATGCGACAGGTGCTAATTTTTGCATAGAGTGAGTACTAATGGAAGAGAAATGTAGGTAATAAGTCACGATTGAGGGTTGATTGTCCCAACGACCATGATGCTAATTCATTTTTTAATCAGTAATCTTACATACACATTTGTTTGACTAAAGTTTGTGGGTAGCTTCATTGAAAACCCTCACGAGACAACACTCGTCCACTAGGGTAAACCTAGCGGTGTAACGACTTGTTGCATATGCTAAATGCAACCAGATGACCTATGAAAAAGGCATGAGAAATAGATTTACCTTTCATTTTCATTCTATTACTAGAGACTAGCAATATTTAGGTTGGGGGGTGTGATTCGTGCATAAAGTTAACAATTTTTACTATGCCTTTTTTGATTAATTGTACTTTGATGGAGTTTTAAGTAATGACATTTCAGGTCCTAAAGTGAACAAAGGATCAAGAACAACAAAAATCACACTTGAAAGTAACACTAGCATAATAGGAAACAAAATTGCAGAAAGTTGGAACAAGGCAAGAACGTTTGAACATCAACCCACATTCGAACATCCTCTGAAATCCTGCCAAGACCAGCTACTGAGATATGGCGTGTTGCAGTCAACAAAGGGAAAATGCTGAGGTACTTGAGTACCACGTTTGAACACCAACTCACATTTGAATGTCCTGTAGAATCCTGAGAAGACTACACCACTGGAACCTAGCATGTTGCAGTAAAGAAAGAAGAACCACAAAACAGAAGTACTTTAGTAGAACGTTCGAACGCCACTCCACGTTCGAACGTTGTCTTGAGTGACAGAGGACAAGTTGTTAAGTGTATGGTCAAAGTTGTTCAAGACGTATAGAAGTGACCATCACAGAGATCACAGGCCACTTGAGTGGAAGGAATCAGACCCCATCTGGCATTCGAATGCCCTCAAAGCAAAGACACAGACAACGTTTGAATGACATCTCACGTTTGAACGTCCTTAAAGAAAAGACAGACTCAATGTTCAAATGCCATATCAAGTTCAAATGTCCCCCACTGATTGGCTACAAAGTTGTTCTCTTTTCACTTGGACTTGGGTGGCAAACACTACTCCTTCACCCCTCCCTCCTTTGCCCTTCCTTGCCTGTAAATACTCCCATGTTGGGAGCTTAAAGGGGCATTCTTCCTCTTGTAGGGTAAAGGGGGAGCAATCCTTTTTCTTGTAAAGTAAGAGAGTGTTTAGTAATCTAGTTCTTGAACATTTCATGTTTATATTTTCATTTTGCATTTATATCAACCATGATGGAGGCTTAGACTCCCCTTGTAGTTGAAGTTTTTTATTTACTTATGCTAAGTCTTTACATTCATGTTGTGACAACCATAATGGAGGCTTAGACTCCCATTGTAGTTGTACTTGCTTTTATTTACAAAGTATCAGGAGACTTATACTCCCATTGTAGTTGTACTTACTTTTATTTACAAAGTATCAAGATAGATAGTTCATCTTTTGGTTGTGGTGAAAACCCTCCAAAAAAAACTAGCTTTCTTTTACTTTTATTGTTCATGTATTTCACTTCCATTGCTTGAGCATCCTTCCTTCTTAGAAGAGTGAAACTCTTCTAATTTTCTAGCGCTGTACCAAAGCCGTGAAGGGTGGAAAGTGATTCACTTATTCTTCATTGAAGATAAGCTCTTTGTTTAGTTTGCTTCACTTAGTAGCTCCTCTACTTAAAGGGATGAGTAGCATTCACTTTTCTAGCTTTGCCAAGGCCATAAAAAGTGAGTAGTTCCTCATTCACTCTTTAGTAAGAGGTGATTAATATATAAAGATTATCTGGAAGCTATGTTTGTGCAACTCCTTCATGCTTTAATGCTTTATATTCCACCAATTCATTAGATGATTGAATCCATCTAGCAAAGTTGAGGTACTTTGTTTAACCAAGGACTTCTTTTATGATACAGATGACTCCTGCATAGAAAGACTTGTTGGTTCAAAGCAAGCACCCCGGCCAGCTCTTCATGACAACCTTTCAATCCCCACCATTATTGTGTTTTATTCAAAGAATGGATCATTAATGCCATGGTTGGATGCCTTGTAGAAACACTTGCTTATATGTAGACGGGTTAAGTCTCTGCACAGACAATTCTTGTAAACTTCTAGCAAGGCATCGGAATCATGTGTTTAATTCTCACAGTCCATCTTTATCTTCCGGTTAACTTGTTGTTGACACGGGAGTTAATTGAGTTATAAAGCACAAACATAATAAATCGGATAGTCTATTACATGTCCAGATCCTCGAGCTAAAGGGTGGTTGTTACATTTTGAGAATCTTTTATTTTGTCTAGAAAACTCTTGAAAAGAATCTTCTATTCTATTCAAGAACGCCACCATTCCAAACTCTCAAAATTTCCAATTACTTGGTCTCTATTATTGCTTACTTCAAAACACCAATCATAGTTCCCTGTGGATTCGACTCTGGACTTCACCGGATTATTAATACAACTTGACCGCCTACACTTGGGTGTACACATTTTAAATCAAGTCAATGTCTACAGTTCAACAACATGAAAATAAAAATATAAAAATAAAAGAATCTAACTACAATGTACATACAAAAGGACTCATGTCAATCTGGCTTCAATTCGGATATAAGCTTGTGCCCATTGATTTTTTTGATTTTAAAATTTTGTTGGTCTGCAAATGCCTTTCCTAGCCAATCTATCCAACAATATAAAAGATAATTATTCAAAATTTTCAACAAAACAATGGTGCACACAAGTTATGCAATTCCAACAATGGAGTATACAATTTCTCTTTATAAATCTCTACAGTTAACTCCATTTCAATGTGCTCCCCAAGTTGAAAATTGTGAACCTCAATACCACTCTTTGATGGAAAAATGACTTTGGACATATTAGCCTCATGTGAGATAATAACTTCATTAAATTTTTCACAATTAAGAGTGGTGGGAGATTCAACATCAATTTGCATTCCATAGAAATTATCATCCTCAATACATTGATTGTGCTCAAGATGTTGTTCTTCAAAATTAGTAATTATGACATTAGTCAATGCAATAAGTTCATCTCTAATTTTAGAAAATTGTTGATCTACTTGGGCATTGATTTTCATTTGGTATAGCATAAACTCGCAGAGTATTTCCCAATTCTTGCTCAGTTGAGTCCTCATATGTTAGATAGTGGCAAAATTCATTTGGTGGTGTGAGATCGAATGAAAAATTATAAGGTTCGTTCTCCCAACCATAACTTGGATAACTCGTTGCAACATAATGATCAGGGTAAAAATTTTGGAGGCCAATATTGAAATTGACCCTTCACATGCAAAGTCTTGAACCGTATAATTTAATGGGCACTCACTAGTGATGTGCTCATACTCTTCACAAATCTCACACACATTTTCATAAAAATTATGAAACATTACACAAAACACAAACTAGAACAAACTATTTACAATGAAGATGACATACCTTGGCCTATGATGAAAATCACGAGACTTACCTACGCCGTACAAAATCACCTTTGAACTCGACACTTAACCTTCCCCCGCAATGACACTAAAAATGCTTGGTTTCGTTCACCCTAATCTCCAAACACAAACCCTCCAATGTGCATATGACTTATATGTGTAGGTGAGTGTCACTCTCCCTCAGGTTCATTGCTAGAAATAAAAAAATGTGTGAGTGGATGAAAATGTGAGTGTGTGCAAAAGTGCTTCCCAAGTGAAGAGAGACTTTCGAGTGTCGTGTTTTACGTGGAATATAATATTCCAAGGTATTCTCCTCATGGAAGCAAGGTTGAATTGTGTGAAGATGATTTTGTAAAGATGTAAAAGTGTAAAATCATGTGAGTTTGTGTTTTGGTGAGTGGAGTTTTTGCTAAAACTGTAATGAAAATAAGGTTGGCTTATCCGAAAGGATCATTCCAATGGGAATGCCAAATCAACTCAAAACATTCTTCCAATGGTGTCTCGGTGCTTGATTGATTCATAGGAAGTGAGGGACAAATGTGGAGGTGTAGGGTCAAGGATACCCCGTAACAAGTCTACAGTGTATCAAGAGCTCACAATCACATCCACACTCAACCTAGTCAAACCAAGTACTTTACACTACGAGGAAGAATAGAGGAGAGTTTATTTAGCATACCCAAGAGGAAATCTCCCTTGGATTAGCCAACTAAAAACTTAACTACTCATAATGAATGCAAAGACAAGCATAATGTAAAGAGACATGATGAAGAAATGAAACATGAAACTAGTATTACTGCAATAAAAAGAGTTAAAATACAAGAGAAATGACATTCACAGTCAAAATACAAAGATTGGAAACAAATACCCAAATGTAGAACTTAAAAATGCTAGACATACTTAACTAAGCGAGCATAAAACTTGAATGAAAGAATTGAAAGTGAAAAGGGGAAAGATTACAAGTAGTTTAACGCTTACAACACTGAAAATGGTAAGAGAAATATGAAAACCCAACTTTCTCTCTCTAACTTCATCTTCTTCCTTGAGCTTTTTATCTCTAAAACCATTCCTAAGCTTAGGTAGCCTCCTCCTTCATCCATAGGGCTCCTCAGGTCTATGTGTGTAGGCCTCCCATCAATGGGAAGTGAGTTGATAGCTTGGACAAGCTAGGGCAAGCTTACCCTGCACCCACCATGCCACTTTCCTCCTATCTCCTCCTTTCCCATCCTCCATCTTCCAAAGCTGACTTTAGGATGTAGGTAGGCATGAATATATGAATAAAATTTTAGGGGATGTGTGGGGAATCCTAGGTAGGACCCCCAAGTGGTAGAGCTTGAGTTATAGGTGTCTGGCATTTCTGGGGCAAACCTTCCAGAAGGTTTTCTCTAGCATGCAATACCTTTCAGAAGGTTCGCGGTAGATCCAACTCTAGTGTGCAAAAGCTTCCAGAAGGATTGTGGTAGATCCAACTCCAGTTTGCATGATCTTCTGGAAGGTCTTCAAGGAGAAGCAAGTTCAGGACTAGTTTTCGTAAATTTATCATAACTTTTGATACAAGATAGAGGATATCCAGAACTACAACTTTTATGTTTTGCACTTTTTCAGATAGAAAGTGGATCATGGTCAAAAATGGGGGAAAACGAAGTCCATTAACATCAAAATTTCAACATTATTCATAAATTTGACTAACTCTAAGTAATTAAATGTAAAGTTAAGTTAAAATCCATAAAATAAGGGCTGTTAAATATGCAATATTATATGCTCATCAATATTGTATGGGTTAAAAATCTAAATTTTTCTAGAACTCAGGTGATGAATTGTACCTCACCGTTGGATTTGTCTCTCAAAATTTAGCTACCCAGTCAATTTTTGTCGAATTTCGAGACAGTCAATTTTTTTTTTGTATTTTACGGGGCAATCAAGAGTCGCATGACTAANTTCAAAATTTAGCTACCCAGTCAATTTTTATCGAATTTCGAGACAGTCAATTTTTTTTTTGCATTTTACGGGGCAATCAATAGTCACATGACTAAAATAAATGCGATCATATTTTTTTTTTGTGGACCTCGAGAAATAATTTAAATTTAGTTCAATAAAAATACACTANGACAAGCATAATGTAAAGAGACATGATGAAGAAATGAAACATGAAACTAGTATTACTGCAATANCTTGGATTAGCCAACTAAAAACTTAACTACTCATAATGAATGCAAAGACAAGCATAATGTAAAGAGACATGATGAAGAAATGAAACATGAAACTAGTATTACTGCAATAAAAAGAGTTAAAATACAAGAGAAATGACATTCACAGTCAAAATACAAAGATTGGAAACAAATACCCAAATGTAGAACTTAAAAATGCTAGACATACTTAACTAAGCGAGCCTAAAACTTGAATGAAAGAATTGAAAGTGAAAAGGGGAAAGATTACAAGTAGTTTAAAGCTTACAACACTGAAAATGGTAAGAGAAATATGAAAACCCAACTTTCTCTCTCTAACTTCATCTTCTTCCTTGAACTTTTTATCTCTAAAAGCATTCCTAAGCTTAGGTAGCCTCCTCCTTCATCCATAGGGCTCCTCAGGTCTATGTGTGTAGGCCTCCCATCAATGGGAGGTGAGTTGATAGCTTGGACAAGCTAGGGCAAACTTACCCTGCACCCACCATGCCTCTTTCCTCCTATCTCCTCCTTTCCCATCCTCCATCTTCCAAAGTTGACTTTAGGATGTAGGTAGGCATGAATATATGTATAAAATTTTAGGGGATGTGTGGAGAATCCTAGGTAGGACCCCCAAGTGGTAGAGCTTGAGTTATAGGTGTCTGGCATTTCTGGGCCAAACCTTCCAGAAGGTTTTCTCTAGCATGCAAAACCTTTCAGAAGGTTCGCGGTAGATCCAACTCTAGTGTGCAAAAGCTTCCAGAAGGGTTGTGGTAGATCCAACTCCAGTTTGCATAATCTTCTGGAAGGTCTTCAAGGAGAAGCAAGTTCAGGACCAGTTTTTGTAAATTTATCATAACTTTTGATACAAGATAGAGGATATCCAGAACTACAACTTTTATGTTTTGCACTTTTTCAGATAGAAAGTGGATCATGGTCAAAAATGGGGGAAAACCAAGTCCATTAACATCAAAATTTCAACATTATTCATAAATTTGACTAACTCTAAGTAATTAAATGTAAAGTTAAGTTAAAATCCATAAAATAAGGCTGTTAAATATGCAATATTATATGCTCATCAATATTGTATGGGTTAAAAATCTAAATTTTTCTAGAACTCAGGTGATGAATTGTACCTCACCGTTGGATTTGTCTCTCAAAATTTAGCTACCCAGTCAATTTTTGTCGAATTTCGAGACAGTCAATTTTTTTTTTGTATTTTACGGGGCAATCAAGAGTCGCATGACTAAAATAAATGCGATCATATTTTTTTTTGTGGACCTCGAGAAATAATTTAAATTTAGTTCAATAAAAATACACTAAACTTATCACGAGATGAAATTTAATTGATTCGGGATAAAATTTGACCAAACAAAAGAAGCACAAGTGGTGCGTTGTAGGCCAAATGAGGGGAAGAAACTCAGATTTTCTTCCCCATTTCCAGCCAAACACTTGCAGAAATTAGAGATAGAGGGAGAGAGAGAGAGAGAAAAGGGAGAAATCTCAAAAGCTCCTAGTTTTCTTCCTTTTATCTACGATGAACCAAGCATCGGATCACTTTGGGCTAAGAGATAAAGTCGCTCTACACAACGAAAGCTACTCGTACATACCAAAGATCACGGGTTTCACAAAGATCTCAAGGATGGGATTTTTGGGATCGAGTTTTGAAAGCTTGATTTGAGATCATTAGGACATCTTCTACATGAATATAAGCTACAAGAGGTAGGGTTCCTTCCCTAACTAGATTTGTTTCCAACCTAGGGTTGAAATATGAAATAGGTATAAGAATATGTTAAAAACCAATTCTTGTATGATTTGGTATGATGAAATTGATTGGCTTTGAATTTCATAAAGAATGTATTGTTTAGGCATGCTGTGTGTTTACATTTGTGCCTTGTAGGATTCTGATAAAATTTCTATGGTTGATTAAGTGTGTTATTTGTATTGAATATTCTATAACATGTTTAGTGGTTTATGAAATGTTAGTATATGCTTCGTGATATATCGACATTTAAGGAATTGGAAATGAGTATGTTCATTATATGTCTTACGATATAATGGGCATGTGGTATGAATTGCAATTACACAATTGGTTGCATAATGACATGAAATGTAATTGTACGTTACATTTGCATATGCATGGGTAACATTGCATTCGTGGGCATTAGACATGAGTGTGGGTGTGGGTGTGTGTGCATGGTTTTGATCAAACACCATCCTTGGTGGATTGATTCATGGGCTCGAAAAAGTTGGACCTATGTTCGACTAAGTCATACGACTTGTATTAAAAAAAAGTGTCGGAGTTAGCAAAAAGGGCTAAATTCTCCCTCGGGTGCATGATCTGATAATTTCGGATACGCACTCCCATTGGTATTGAGTCCATAAAGTGTGTCGACGTACGCAAAGCCGTTGGTAGAAGTTCATAGATGTCATTTCGGTTGGGTACCCGTTGGTTGAAGTCCATAAATACCCACCCCAAGAAAGACACAAAATTTTATAAAATGCTCATTGGAAGCCTAACATCAATGGATGGGGCTTGAAATGTCTGGTTGCATACACATGGCATGGCATGTGTTAGGAGAGCCGGTGGAGGGCTCATGTTTGCATTGCATGTGTGAGTTTCATCTCATGACATGGCATGAGCAGTGTAGCATTCATTTATAAATTGTATATTCTTGAATGGAAGCTTGATGTGATGAATTGCATGTGACATTTCATATGCATCGAGATTGAAGAGTAGCCTCTTTAGTAGATACCCTATTGAGAGTGACTCACCCTTTACAGGAATATATTTTAGGTGTTGAACAAGCTCCAGTGGATAGCCCTGACTCAGGTCTGTGTTGACGACAGAGCCGAATTATGGCTCTTAATTTACATTTTGTAATCCCATGTATAACTTTATTTTGGCCTTGTATAAATCCTGGACAAAACTAATATTTTAACAAAGACATGTTATCAGACTTTATTCTTTTGTAAAACAATTGAATGGAATGGGTATTGTATGAGTTTTGGGGCTAAAAGTTGAGTTTTTTTGAGAAATTTGAGGAAATATAAGCTCCAGGTACTTGGCATCCAGACTACTCAGGCACCAACACCTAGACACACAAGTACCGGCACCCCGATGGATAGTGTGGCATAGAAATGAATTTTAGCTCTAGGAACAACCAAGGTAAGGTAGATATTTATCATTTTCTCTGGCTTGGTCTAATGTGTGGCATAGAAATGAATTTCAATAAAGGCTCAATCATGCCACTAGGGATAATATTTTCTCAAGGAAAAGGCTAAGGCTCGAAATATTCAAAAATGGCCTAAGATCACCTCTAAAAAACCATGGGGGAGCATTATCCATTTCAAAACAATCAATCACTACACAAATGCACATAACCGAAACAAACATAATGAGACTACTGAACAAATTTGAAATTGAAGAATTGTTCCTTGAGTAAATGTAAGTCCCCTCCAACAAAGATTGGGACTAAAGCTCTCATGGGTTCTTACTCATCTCTACATTAATGTCAAGCGCTAAAATGTGAACTCGACCCGTAAATTGCCAAATAACAAGTTCAATGTGCCAGAGCAGTTGAGTTTAAAAGCAAACCCATAAGTGATACTCAAGCATAGGATGAATCCCTATAGTGTGCTCATGTATTCAGAATTCAAGCAAAGGTTAATGCATCAACAAATCCATACACTCTTAATTAGGGAATACAAATCAACATTCAAATATTTTCCACAAAATTTTTTTAAAAATTTTCACATCATTTGCACTATTGTGAATGATAATCTGTATGTATGTGAAAGGTTAATTTTCACCACAAAAATGAACATATTACGAACAAAAAATTTCCACAAATATTGGTGTATCATGCAAATGGTGCACCTCACCCCCCAACTTGTTCCATGCATTGTCCTCAATGCAACAAAAAGATATGCTATGCAATGAAAGACTGTAAAATGATGAGTAGGGTTAGAGAACACCTCGCAATTGAGCTTTTTGTCAAAAATACCAACACCTACAACTAAGAAAACAACACTATACTCGAATTTAAAGTAAGTAAAATAAATAGCTAAAGGAAGTAAAAAGTAACTGTGCATTAAAATTATATGAAAAATTCAATCCTCTAATAATTCTGGGTAAACCGGATCCGTCAAATCCTCCTCCACTCCTTGTCCTTCAAAACCCTTGAAAAATGGCTTAAGTCTTTGGCCATTAACCTGGAATGTCTAGCTATTCTGGGGATTTTTGACTTCCACAGCTCCATTGGGGTAGGCCACCTTGACAAGATAAGGGCTATCCCAACGGGATCGGAGTTTGCCTTGGAAAATTGAGAGACAAGATATGTATAAGAGCACTTTTTGGCCAAGCTCGAATGAATTCCTTGAAATGGATTTTTCATGAAAGATCTTAGCCCACTCTTTTGAAATTTTTGAGCTCTCATACACGTCTCTTTGAATCTCTTCCAATTCATTCAATTCTAGCTTCCTATGTTCTCAGGCCATTCTCAAGTTAAAATTTAAAGTCTTTATGGCCCAATAAGACTTGTGTTCCATCTCAAATGGCAGATGGCAAGCCTTATCATAGATGAGCCAGTTGGGAGACATACTTAAGACAGTCTTGTAGGCAGTGCGGTAGGCCCATAAGGCATTAGTCAGTCTAGTTGACCAATCTTTCCTATTTGGATTTACCGTCTTCTCTAAAATTTTTTTGATCTCCCTATTGGCCAACTCGGCTTGACCATTGGTTTGTGAGTGGTATGTGGTGGACACCTTATGTGTGACGCCATATTTGTGCATCAAAGACACAAATGGACTATTACAAAAATGCAATCTACCATCGCTTATCACAGCACAAGGCATCCCAAACCTCGAAAAGATATTTTCTTTCAAGAATTTGACCACGACCTGATGGTCATTAGTCTTAGTTGGCATGGCCTCCACCCATTTGGACACGTAGTTAACTTGCAGTAGAATGTATAGATAGCCAAACGACATAGGGAAGGGACCTATGTAGTTGATGCCCCAACAATCAAATATTTCTATAACAACTATAGGGGATAGGGGCATCAAGTTTCTTCAGGTCACACTACCCAAATGTTGGCATCTATCACATTCTTTACAAAACGAAATACAATCCTTTATAAGAGACGGCCAATAGAAACCTGAGTGTAAAATTTTTGCTGAAGTCTTCTTCACAAAGAAATAGCCACCGCATGCGTGTGAATGGTAGAATGCAAAGACTTCCCACTATTCATTTTTTGGTATGCATCTCCGTATGACATGGTCAGGGCAATACTTGAACAGGTACGGGTTGTCGAAGTAAAAATACTTCACGTCTGCCATAAATATTCTTTGATCCTCTAGGCTCCATTGCGGTGGTATTTGTCATGTTGTAAGGTAGTTAAATATGTCAGCATACCAAGGACACATAGAATGAATTGAAAGTAAATTTTCATTAGGGAAGAAATCAGGGATAGGAATGTGCTCATCGATCTCTTGCACCACCAGTCGAGATAAATGATCTGCCACCACGTTCTCCACTCCATTCTTGTCTTTGATTGTCAGATTGACTCCTAAAGTAGGAGGATTGATTAACTCTAACTAGTATTTAACTTAGACTCCTTAAATAAGTCAAATTGGTAAGATAAAATAACTAAAAACTATCAATTAGGGTTTGTACGTAAATTAGGGGTTTACGTATATTATGTTTGAAATTTCAGGGTCTGATGCGAAATTACCAGAAAATGCAAGTAACAATGTGTCAAAGCTTAAAAAAGCAAGGGACCAAAGTGTAATTCAGCCAAGAAAAGCTAGCACACCATGATGATCAGCATGCAAAAATCTAGCAAGGCTCCACCATCTGGACGGTGGGGGGGTGTCCGGATAGTGGCCCTTGGCGGCTCATAATGATCCCTCCACCTTATGCTTTTTTTTTCTTATAAATATGCATGTTCTTCTTCATTTGGAGTTGACCAGGCATAAAGAGCTCCCAAGAGAAATCCAACCTGAGAGAAAAGAAAAAAAAAGAAAGAGAGAAAGAGGAAGTTACACACAAATCCAATTTGTCATACACTCCAGCCAAAACTCTGTATTTCTACATTTCTGTGTTATCTTTCTATTCAGATAGTTGAACTGCCACTACCTTTGTGTCTTAACTGATACTAAGGGTGGTTGTATTTCAGTTGTTTCTTTTGAAAGAAGTATTCGAGTTTGTATTACATTTACTATTGTAATGAAAACTATCCGCACTCCTTGCTTGTCTCTAGTAATAGGGTGTGAGTAGTTACTTATATCCTCCAGTGAGAGGTAAATGTATGTATAATATTGGTTAACTTCTAGAAATGCTGATGTTTTATATGTATATATATATTTATTATACACTTCATACATGATATAGTGATATATGTAATTTCGGTGCTGTGCTTGGAATTATGTCATCAGTGCACCATCAACCTGCTGGTTAAATATCTATGGTGTTCCATCAGTATGGCTTGACCTCCACCACAATGTTGAGGATGTTCTACTGATGCATGGTACAAAACCTAAATGATCCTAATGAATGGTTTGTCCTTCTAGGTTATTAGGGTCGTTTAACTACTATACATAACTATCAGATTAATAACCTAAGTGATCCTCATGAATGGCTTGTCCTTCTGGATTACTATGGTTGTTTAATTGGTATACATAATAATATTGCTAGTCAAATATCTACGATATTCCATCGGTATGGCTTGACCTCCATCGAAATGCTGAGGATATTCTATTGGTATATATAAAAAGATGACTAATTGAGTAATTCAAGTATTCCTCACGAATGGCTTGTCCTTCTGGTTTGTTGGAGTTAGTCAATTGGCACATTAATAACCAGCTAACCTAAGAAGTTGTTATGCTATGAGTTAATACCACCATCTAACCTAAGAAGTTGTTGTATTATGGCTTATTATGTACGCAATTATTATCATGGGATCAATTGCGTAATTCAAGTATTTCTCAAGAATGGCTTGTCCGTTTGGTTCACTTGGATTAATCAATTGTCATGGATACCACTAGCTACCCTAAGAAGTTGTTGTGTGATAGTTTATATACATTAGACCTACCGGTTGAGTTGTTAGTAATATGGAAGTTAATTGCTTTAAGGTAGCATTTTCAGTGTTTAACCAATATAAAGTATATAGGATCCTTAAGCTGAAGGATACTATTTCAATTATTGTATTTACACAATCTATCTGCAAACATACGTTTAATTAGACCAGTTATCAATCTAAGCTCACATCATAAGCTATCTCATGCTATCTTAGTTTAAACAACCACTTCACTATTTTCATTTTATTTTCTAGATTATTAAAACTCTTCGTGGGATCGATAATTGGACTTAAACCGAGAAAACTACAATTCGACTACTTATACTTGGGTGTATAATATAAATATCATATCATGAAATAGGTTGAATCAAGTTTTTGGCACTATTGCCAGGGAGTTATAGTAATTTGAAATTAAATAAAATAAGAAAGTTGTTTATTTATATTATATGTGTATATAAATTGTGTGTTTTCTTTAATAGTTTATGTCTGTTCATTCATCAGAAGGTTCTGTAAATCATTTATATCCCCTGTCTTCATCATCTTCATCTACGTAAGAATCATTTGAATTAAGTATGGCTAGAAATGTACCTAAGGAAGAACAACCTAGAGAACAGGAAGTAGTTCAAAATATTTGACCTCTACGAGAATATTAACATCCTACACGAACTAATGTCCTGTCATGTTTTGTCCACACCATGCATTTGAAAATTGGACCTTAGTTGGTTTTTTTTTATGATGTTATTCCACCTGCAATGCATGAATTAGTTTGAAATGATGGCGCAGGTGGCATTCATGAGTAAAAATCCTGAAGAAACATTCCAATTTTTTGATACTATTTCTGAGAGTTCCTAGATGTGGGACTCGACTTCTTCAAATATAATGAAAACTAAACCATCTACATTTGAAAGAGCAAAATATGTATTGAAATAAGATGATGATTTAAGTGCTAAAATGACTAACTTATCCCAGAAACTAGAAGCCTTAAAAATGAAAAAAAATAAAACAAGTGTCAGTTATGTCTACTACTAATCAAATATGTGAAATTTGTGCGTTGTCAGGACATCACGCAACAAAATATCCAACTATACTTGCAGTCAAAGAAGTTTTGATTGAACAATCTAAGGCAATTCCAACTTATAATAAGCCTTATTTAAACCCATATTCTTAAACTTACAATCCAGGATGGAGGAATCATCCAAATTTTAGTGTGAGAAATACACAACATACAAATCAAACACAAGGTCCACCACAGTCACAAAACCAAAAACAATATCCGCCATATCAACCTTGTGGCACCCCAAAATCCGGGGGTCCGTTGATTACTCATCAACCCGCGGAATGCCCGTGGANCCCTTGAAAAATGGCTTAAGTCTTTGGCCATTAACCTGGAATGTCTAGCTATTCTGGGGATTTTTGACTTCCACAGCTCCATTGGGGTAGGCCACCTTGACAAGATAAGGGCTATCCCAACGGGATCGGAGTTTGCCTTGGAAAATTGAGAGACAAGATATGTATAAGAGCACTTTTTGGCCAAGCTCGAATGAATTCCTTGAAATGGATTTTTCATGAAAGATCTTAGCCCACTCTTTTGAAATTTTTGAGCTCTCATACACGTCTCTTTGAATCTCTTCCAATTCATTCAATTCTAGCTTCCTATGTTCTCCGGTCATTCTCAAGTTAAAATTTAAAGTCTTTATGGCCCAATAAGACTTGTGTTCCATCTCAAATGGCAGATGGCAAGCCTTATCATAGATGAGCCAGTTGGGAGACATACTTAAGACAGTCTTGTAGGTAGTGCGGTAGGCCCATAAGGCATTAGTCAGTCTAGTTGACCAATCTTTCCTATTTGGATTTACCGTCTTCTCTAAAATGTTTTTGATCTCCCTATTGGCCAACTCGGCTTGACCATTGGTTTGTGAGTGGTATGTGGTGGACACCTTATGTGTGACGCCATATTTGTGCATCAAAGACACAAATGGACTAGTACAAAAATGCAATCTACCATCGCTTATCACAGCACAAGGCATCCCAAACCTTGAAAAGATATTTTCTTTCAAGAATTTGACCACGACCTGATGGTCATTAGTCTTAGTTGGCATGGCCTCCACCCATTTGGACATGTAGTTAACTTGCAGTAGAATGTATAGATAGCCAAACGACATAGGGAAGGGACCTATGTAGTTGATGCCCCAACAATCAAATATTTCTATAACAACTATAGGGGATAGGGGCATCAAGTTTCTTCAGGTCACACTACCCAAATGTTGGCATCTATCACATTCTTTACAAAACGAAATACAATCCTTTATAAGAGACGGCCAATAGAAACCTGAGTGTAAAATTTTTGCTGAAGTCTTCTTCACAAAGAAATAGCCACCGCATGCGTGTGAATGGTAGAATGCAAAGACTTCCCACTATTCATTTTTTGGTATGCATCTCCGTATGACATGGTCAGGGCAATACTTGAACAGGTACGGGTTGTCGAAGTAAAAATACTTCACGTCTGCCATAAATATTCTTTGATCCTCTAGGCTCCATTGCGGTGGTATTTGTCATGTTGTAAGGTAGTTACATATGTCAGCATACCAAGGACACATAAAATGAATTGAAAGTAAATTTTAATTAGGGAAGAAATCAGAGATAGGAATGTGCTCATCGATCTCTTGCACCACCAGTCGAGATAAATGATCTGCCACCACGTTCTCCACTCCATTCTTGTCTTTGATTGTCAGATTGACTCCTAAAGTAGGAGGATTGATTAACTCTAACTAGTATTTAACTTAGACTCCTTAAATAAGTCAAATTGGTAAGATAAAATAACTAAAAACTATCAATTAGGGTTTGTACGTAAATTAGGGGTTTACGTATATTATGTTTGAAATTTCAGGGTCTGATGCGAAATTACCAGAAAATGCAAGTAACAATGTGTCAAAGCTTAAAAAAGCAAGGGACCAAAGTGTAATTCAGCCAAGAAAAGCTAGCACACCATGATGATCAGCATGCAAAAATCTAGCAAGGCTCCACCATCTGGACGGTGGGGGGGTGTCCGGATAGTGGCCCTTGGCGGCTCATAATGATCCCTCCACCTTATGCTTTTTTTTTCTTATAAATATGCATGTTCTTCTTCATTTGGAGTTGACCAGGCATAAAGAGCTCCCAAGAGAAATCCAACCTGAGAGAAAAGAAAAAAAAAGAAAGAGAGAAAGAGGAAGTTACACACAAATCCAATTTGTCATACACTCCAGCCAAAACTCTGTATTTCTACATTTCTGTGTTATCTTTCTATTCAGATAGTTGAACTGCCACTACCTTTGTGTCTTAACTGATACTAAGGGTGGTTGTATTTCAGTTGTTTCTTTTGAAAGAAGTATTCGAGTTTGTATTACATTTACTATTGTAATGAAAACTATCCGCACTCCTTGCTTGTCTCTAGTAATAGGGTGTGAGTAGTTACTTATATCCTCCAGTGAGAGGTAAATGTATGTATAATATTGGTTAACTTCTAGAAATGCTGATGTTTTATATGTATATATATATTTATTATACACTTCATACATGATATAGTGATATATGTAATTTCGGTGCTGTGCTTGGAATTATGTCATCAGTGCACCATCAACCTGCTGGTTAAATATCTATGGTGTTCCATCAGTATGGCTTGACCTCCACCACAATGTTGAGGATGTTCTACTGATGCATGGTACAAAACCTAAATGATCCTAATGAATGGTTTGTCCTTCTAGGTTATTAGGGTCGTTTAACTACTATACATAACTATCAAATTAATAACCTAAGTGATCCTCATGAATGGCTTGTCCTTCTGGATTACTATGGTTGTTTAATTGGTATACATAATAATATTGCTAGTCAAATATCTACGATATTCCATCGGTATGGCTTGACCTCCATCGAAATGCTGAGGATATTCTATTGGTATATATAAAAAGATGACTAATTGAGTAATTCAAGTATTCCTCACGAATGACTTGTCCTTCTGGTTTGCTGGAGTTAGTCAATTGGCACATTAATAACCAGCTAACCTAAGAAGTTGTTATGCTATGAGTTAATACCACCATCTAACCTAAGAAGTTGTTGTATTATGGCTTATTATGTACGCAATTATTATCATGGGATCAATTGCGTAATTCAAGTATTTCTCAAGAATGGCTTGTCCGTTTGGTTCACTTGGATTAATTAATTGTCATGGATACCACTAGCTACCCTAAGAAGTTGTTGTGTGATAGTTTATATACATTAGACCTACCGGTTGAGTTGTTAGTAATATGGAAGTTAATTGCTTTAAGGTAGCATTTTCAGTGTTTAACCAATATAAAGTATATAGGATCCTTAAGCTGAAGGATACTATTTCAATTATTGTATTTACACAATCTATCTGCAAACATACGTTTAATTAGACCAGTTATCAATCTAAGCTCACATCATAAGCTATCTCATGCTATCTTAGTTTAAACAACCACTTCACTATTTTCATTTTATTTTCTAGATTATTAAAACTCTTCATGGGATCGATAATTGGACTTAAACCGAGAAAACTACAATTCGACTACTTATACTTGGGTGTATAATATAAATATCATATCATGAAATAGGTTGAATCAAGTTTTTGGCACTATTGCCAGGGAGTTACAGTAATTTGAAATTAAATAAAATAAGAAAGTTGTTTATTTATATTATATGTGTATATAAATTGTGTGTTTTCTTTAATAGTTTATGTCTGTTCATTCATCAGAAGGTTCTGTAAATCATTTATATCCCCTGTCTTCATCATCTTCATCTACGTAAGAATCATTTGAATTAAGTATGGNGTCATCTCCCCTGTCTTCATCATCTTCATCTACGTAAGAATCATTTGAATTAAGTATGGCTAGAAATGTACCTAAGGAAGAACAACCTAGAGAACATGAAGTAGTTCAAAATATTTGACCTCTAAGAGAATATTTACATCCTGCACGAACTAATGTCCTGTCATGTTTTGTTTTTTAAATGGATGCTCCAAATCTTAACATTAAGCTAGGAACAATACAGTTCTTACCATAGTTCCATGGTTTGGAAACTAAAAATCCTTATGTGCATATGAAAGAATTTGAACATGTTTGTGGAAAGTTGCAAGATAATTCTGAAATGATTAGATTAAAACCTTTTCCTTTTTCTTTGAAAGATAAAGCAAAATAGTGGCTTAACTCTGTAAGAGCTAATTCTATCACAAATTGGCAAGCTTTACAAGCTTAGTTCTTTAAAAAAAAATTTCTTATGCATCGTACCAATACCCTAAAATGTCAAATAATGATTTTTTTAGTAAAAAAAGGTGAAACTTTTTATCAATGCTAGAAAGATTCAAAGATCTTCTCCAAGCTTGTCCACACCATGCATTTGAAAATTGGACCTTAGTTGGGTTTTTTTTATGATGTTGTTCCACCTGCAATGCATGAATTAGTTTGAAATGATGGCGCAGGTGGCATTCATGAGTAAAAATCCTGAAGAAACATTCCAATTTTTTGATACTATTTCTGAGAGTTCCTAGATGTGGGACTCGACTTCTTCAAATATAATGAAAACTAAACCATCTACATTTGAAAGAGCAAAATATGAATTGAAATAAGATGATGATTTAAGTGCTAAAATGACTAATTTATCCCAGAAACTAGAAGCCTTAAAAATGAAAAAAAATTAAACAAGTGTCAGTTATGTCTACTACTAATCAAATATGTGAAATTTGTGCGTTGTCAGGACATCACGCAACAAAATATCCAACTATACTTGCATTCAAAGAAGTTTTGATTGAACAATCTAAGGCAATTCCAACTTATAATAAGCCTTATTTAAACCCATATTCTTAAAATTACAATCCAGGATGGAGGAATCATCCAAATTTTAGTTTGAGAAATACACAACATACAAATCAAACACAAAGTCCACCACCGTCACAAAACCAAAAACAATATCCGCCATATCAACCTTGTGGCACCCTAAAATCCGGGGGTCCGTTGATTACTCATCAACCCGCGGAATGCTCGTGGATACCGAGTAACTCGATATCTCAATGTTATGCCCCATTTACCGGGGTCCATCCTTTATTAAAAATTTGGGCAAAGTCTCCTTTGTAAGGAGAACTCTACTCAAAACACAACCTGTGCATTATATAATAACAAGACCCATCCGTGGTCCTATATTCAACAATGACCACACCGGATCCATTTATAAATAAACATTGGCCACACCGGGTCCAATTATCCATATTCATACAAACATGCAAGATTATATTAAAACAGTCGATATAGATTCTATCACAATTCC
>CAUOFW020001959.1:381342-407779 GCA_963454935.2 Ilex paraguariensis
CACACCGAGTCCAATTATCCATATTCATACAAACATGCAAGATTATATTAAAACAGTCGATATAGATTCTATCACAATTCCTTTACACATTACATGCCAAAATTTAATTACAAGTCTAATTTTACAAAAGAAATGGATTGAAAGCCACAAGTCGGCTTTTCTTCCTGCTTAAGTGCCCGAGTAAGTGCTGTCCCTCGGCGTATGACCCGAACCTGAAATGTTTCCCGTATAGGGTGAGCCAACGCCTAGTAGAGAAAAACTCCTACTAGGGCTACTCCCCACCTTAAATGCATATGCAATGCGTATAAGCAACATTTAACATTTAACAACCATTCATACAAGAATATGTATTCAATGTTGAAATGCAACCATGTCATGCCATGAAATAAGATGATACTCACTCATGCACTTAAACCCAAGTCCTCACTGACTTCCACAACACAATGCAATGCCAATGTGTAATGACCCATCTTCAACGGAAATACATCTAATGATCACTTTGAATAAAAAATCATGTGTTTTATAAACCAGATCATTATTGGATGGTACTCATTAAATGAGTATTTTCTTATAAATCAAAATCTTGTGTCTTCTTGGGCAACGAATTTTGGATTTTATACCGCCGGTTCCGTATACTACACTACACTTTTCTAGAATTTCACCACAGGGGAGTGTATAACCAAGTCGCCGGGTCTTGCACCCGAGGGAGAGTCTAGCCCTACTTGCTATACCCGACACAAGTTTTCTTCCATGCAACCATGCGACTCAAAGGGGATCTTCGATCCACTTTTTCCCGAACCCACATACCAACCACCAAACAAGGTGTTTGATCAACCATGCATCTCACACACCCACACTCATGACTTATGCCCATGAATGTGATGCCTCTATGCACAATGATACAATGTTCAATATGCTATGAATGACATATGAACAATCTCAACATATCATGATAAGTTATGTTCTAAGCATATAGATACCATATTTGTCACAAATTCAATATATCATAACATGCATATACCAACAATTGCATTTCCAATCATAAATCATGTCATAAGTCCATAATTTCACTTTCATAATCATAGGCAAGTGATATCACAAATTTTACACTAATAACACACCTAATCATTAAGGCATAATATAACACATAATGGCCCATGTAATAGCCCATGTAACGACTCTTATCTAAACCACAAAACAGCCCATACAAACCACCATATAACAGCCCGTATATAGCCCACAAAAATAGTCCAAAAATAGTCACAATTTCAGTCCATAACAAGGCCTAAAAACAGTCCATAATTAAGCCCTTAAACAGCCCAAATTCAGCCCCTTAACCGTCCCTAATTAGGGCACAAAACAGCCCCGAATTAATGCACAAAACAGCCCTTAATTAGTGCACAAAACAGCCCCAATTTCAGCACCAAAACAGTCCATTTGGACAGCCCGCATATAAACCAATTTCAGCCACTAAAAGCCCACTTAAGGTAAGAATAAAACCAACGTAGGAGCGAACCCTACCTCAATAGAAGTGTAAGAACTTCTATAACACCAGATCAACATCAAAGTTTTGATTTTCCCCAAAGTCTCCTCTTGGATCTTCGGTGAAATCCACTCTTTTTGGTACGTACGCGTAGCCCTCGTCGAGGAGATGAACTTTGGCTCTTGGTCCGAGTTGATCCGAGCGACGGAACTTCGAGAATCGACGAAGGAGGATTTGTTTTCTCCTTTTTTTCTTTCCCTCTTGCTCTCACATGTTGGAACCAGCTGAAATGCAGAGATCCTTCAGCAAAATATCTGATTTAGGCCCTATTTATACTTTCCAATACTTGGCCCGAGTCGCGCCACGTGTCCCTCCTTGATTCGGGTCCGTTTTTGTCCCGAAATGATTTATTTTGTACCGGTTTAAGCTCAAAATATTTCATATGAACTTTATTTAAAATATTTTTCAAATTTCAAATTTTTTATTAAAGTTTCATTTTTGGGGGTCACCGGACGCCCCTCGTCTCGAAAAACGCAAAAACCTCGAATATCTCGAAATTCGACAAAAATTGACATGGCAACTAGGTTTCACGATGCCAATCCAATGGTGATGTTCATTGTCCCATCTGAGCTCTATAAAAATATGTATTTTAAATACGCATTAGGATGGCAAATTACCATTTTGCCCTTTTTTTTAGAAAAAAGTCAAAAAAAATTTCCAGGTTTCACAAACCTCCACTGAGAAGAACTCTGGAAGACACTATAAATCAATTTATTCAAAGTCAAATGAGTTTTAACACTCGAACAACTCAAGATTTTAATGATTTTAAAGCTGAAACTTCTCAGAGTATTGAAGATATCAAGAGTCATCTACCTAGATTGACTCAGTCCCTTAGTATGCCAGAGAATGGAAAATTTGCATCTCAGTCTAAACCTCTGCAAAGTCAAAGTCAAGCTAATGCTATATCCTCTTAACCCTATCCAAGTCAAGTACAAGCAATCACAACATTAAGAAGTGGTAGGATAACTGATAAAACTATTAAACCTAAAATTTCAAAAAAAATATGGAAGTCAATTCCTGTTAATGAACCACTTGAACCTGAACCTTCAATCAAAAAATAACCAGAGATACAAAATGAGAAAGATCATTCATGTCCTACTCCTTTACCTTTTCTTCAAAGGATCAGAAAGACTCCATTTGAAAAAGATCAATTTGAAAATTTTGAACTATTTAAACAAGTTAAGATTAACATTCGTTTATTGGATGCCATTAAAAGAGTTCTAGCTTATGCTACGTTTTTAAAAGATCTTTGCACAATAAAAAGAAAAATAAATGTACCAAAGAAAACATTTCTAACTAAACAAGTCAGTACTATAATACAACATAATAATCTTCTTAAATACAAAGATCTAGGTAGTCCTACAATCTCATGCATCATTAGAAATTTTTGAATTGAAGAAGCTCTACTATATTTTGGAGCCAGTTGTAATTTAATGTCATATTTAGTGTATACACAATTAGGATTAAATGAGCTAAAACCAACTAGTGTTACACTACAATTAGCGGACCGATCAATAAAAACTGCACAAAAAATTATGAAAGATGTTATCATCCAAGTTGACCAATTTTATTTTTCAGCAAATGTTACCGTGATAGATACGCAACCAATTTTCCACACATCTACATACATACCTATTATTCTAGGCCAACCATTCCTAGCTACATCAAATGCATTGATTAACTGTAGGATTAAAATCATGAAACTTTCATTTGGAAATATGACCTTGTAATTAAATGTTTTTAACAGTGTCAAACAACCTAGAGAAGAGGACGAAGTACATGAAATAAATTGTGTTGAATCGTTAACTCAAAGTTTTTTTGAAAAGGTTTTTCTGGAAAAAAAAAGATTTATATACATTAGAATATAAATGCAATGATGAATCTGAAAGTATACAAAACCCAAAATGTGAAAATCTGTTGCCTAAATCTATAGAATCCAATGTCAAAATCTTTAAATCAGATTTAAAACCACTTCCAGCCAATCTGAAATATGTTTTTCTAGAAAAAGATGAAATTCATCTCGTGATCATATCATCAAATTTATCTAAAAGTTAAGAAAAAGAATTAACAAAAGTATTAAAAGATCATCAAAATGTTCTTGGATGGACAATTGCAGATATAAAAGGTATAAGTCTGCTTCTACGTACTCATTGTATATATTTCGAAGAAAATGCTAAACCATCTCGTCAAATACAAAGAAGACTGAATCCACATTTGAAAAAGGTAGTCTGAGTTGAAGTACTTAAACTATTAGACGCAAATATTATGTATCCTATATCTGATAGTAAATGGGTTATTCCTACACAGGTAATCCCTAAGAAGTTTGGTATCACTATAATACAAAATAAAGAAAATAAATTAGTTCCAATGCATAAAGTCACAGGTTGGAGTGTGTGTATTGACTACCGAAAGCTAAATTCTGTCACCAAAAAAGATCACTTTCCATTACCATTCCCATATTAATTTTTAGAAAGAATAGCTGGTCATGCATACTATTATTTTTTAGATGGATATTCTATATATAATCAAATTGAAATTGCAATAGATGATCAAGAAAAAACTACATTTACATGTCCTTTTGGTACTTTTCCATATAAAATAATGCGTTTTGGACTATGTAATGCTCCAGCTACCTTTCAGCTTTGTATTCTAAGTATATTTAGTGATATGATAGAACAATGTCTAGAAGTTTTTATGGATTATTTTCAGTATATGGGGATTCATTTCATTTATGTTTAGAAAATCTTGAAAAAGTGCTCATTCGATGTGAAGAAACAAACTTTTTCTTAAATTGGGAAAAATATCATTTTATGGTTACACAAGATATTGTTTTAGGTCATGTAGTGTCTAAAAAAGGAATCAAAGTTGACAAACCTAAAATTGATGTGATAGAAAATGTACCATCACCAAAAATAGTAAAGGATATTTGCTCTTTTTTAGGTCATACAGGATTCTACAGAAGATTCATATAAAATTTTAGTTCAATATCTAGACCTATATGTAATCTTTTATGCTAGGATGCTTTATTTGAATGGAATGAAACATGTCAATTAGCATTTGATAAATTAAAAAATATGTATATTTTTGCACTTATTATGCAACCTTCTGACTGGTCTTTGCCATTTGAACTAATAAGTGATGCAACTGTGTAAAACCCTGGGTAAATTTAAACTTGTTATGAAAAAGGGCAAAATGATAATTTATCACTATAGTACGAGTTAGAAACCTTAAATTTTCTAGAACTCAGATGATGAAACAGATCTCACCATTGGATATGTCTCATGAAATCTAGCCATCCCGTCAATTTTTGTCGAATTCTGAGATAGTAAGATTTTTTACATTTTACGAGGCAATCGAGTCTCAGGTGAACCAAAAAAATGAGATTTTTAATAAAATTTTGAAAGTTCAAAAATAGTTTAAGGAATGTTAAAATAAAAATATTTTAAACTTGAACCGAGATGAAATTTAATCCTTTCACGACAAAAATGAACCCGAAAAAAAGAGGGTCGTGTGGTGCGATGTGGGCCAAGTACTCTAGCGGTATAAATAGGGAAAAAATCTGATTTCTCTCTCATTGGTGCTCATTTTTTACCCAATAGATAGAGAGAGAGAGAGAAGAAAAAGGAGAAACTCTACCTTCTCTCTACGATCTACGGAGCTTGGGTGTTCGAACCCACTCAAGCCAAGAATTAAAGTTGCTCCTCTCGTCGAAGGCTACATGACCACACTATAAATGATGACTTTCCCCAAAGATTTGGAAGATGAAATTTTGGGAGGGCTTGGATTTGAGCTCAGGCTAAATTCTTGGAGCTTCCCAACGTGTTTTTACGTTTCAAGAGGTAGGGTTCCTTCCTACTTAGGTTTGTTTTACAACATAGGGTGTTTAATTGAAATGGGTAGATTGATAGAGATATAGATCAGTTGCCTATGTTTGTGAAATTGATGAAATGGGTAGGTTGGTAGAAATATATATGGACTTACCTATATTTGTGAAATTGAAATGGGTAGGTTGATAGAAATATATATCACTTACCTATGTTGGTGAAATTGATAAAAGGGGTATGAAAATGGGTATAGAAATGGTTTAAAATAAATTTCTAGCATGGAATTGGTATGTGGTAATTACTTGTGTAAATTCATAGAAATTGGTGTTATGTGGGCATGCTATGTGTTTATATTATGCCTTTGTGAATAAAGTGTGTTATTGTCATATATTATGTAATAACATACTTGTGATGTATTGTTGGATATGAAAATGTTGATGTATTCTTATAGATATATCGACATTGTGATGGAATTGGTAATTATATGCTTTGGATATAAATTGACATGGAATATGTATAAATGCAAAAATATTTGTTCATATGGCATTCATTACATATGGGGCATGATATCGACATAGCAATAGTGCATTACATTGCATTTGCATGGAGGCATCGCATCCATGGGCACAATACATGAGTGTGGGTATGGATGTGTGCATGGTTTGATCAAGCACCATACTTGGTGGTTGACGGGTGGGTCGGGAAAGTAGGATTGAAAATTCAACTGAGTCGCACGGTTGCATGAAAATTGGGTTGGGGTTAGCAAGAAGGGTTAGACAATCCCTTAGGTGAGAGGCCTGCTGATCGGATACACACTTCGTTGGTATAAGAGCTCATAAAGTTTGTCGGTGTATGTGGAACTATTGGTGGAAGTCCATAAATTTTGTGTCGGTTGAGTGCCATTGGAGTTAGTCCATAAATACCCACCCCAAGATAGACCCGGAGATTTTTGAATAGTCATTGGGTGTGTAACGCCAATGGTGGGGCTTGGAAAACCATTTTTTATGCTCATGACATTGAATGGGGAAAAATGAGTCAAGGAGGGCTCGGGTTGAGTTGCATGAGTGGATATCACCTCATATCATGGCATGACATGTTAGATTCGAACATAGACTTGCTAAATCTTGGTTGGAATGGTCGTTGCTTGTTTATTTGTTGCATGTAAGCATTTCATATGCATCTAGGTCGGGGAGTAGCCTCTATAGAAAATACTCTACTGAGCGTGGTTCACCGTTTATTGGAAAAACATTTCAGCTGCAGGTGGTATGTTGGCAGAAGGCTCTCACTCGGGGTCTCAAGTATGAAGAAAACCAGAATGTGGCTTAACTTTTGAGTTTTTGTACAAGTATTATGAAAAATTAGTTTTGATATGTAAATTTATGGAAATTAGTGTAATAGAATGTGTATGGACCTTGTATTAAATGAAAATCTTCATTAGACATGTGTTGGATGGATGTAATATGACTTGAAATGAATTGGAAATGAAAAACAAGTGAAACAGGCAAAACTGGGCAAAACATATCAATATAGCCTACCGATACAACTTTGTCCAGTAGTCAAACCCTATGAGTAGAAATTTTCCAATAGGCAAACCCTATCAGTAGGAATTTTCCAATAGGCTCACCCTACCGGTAGGCCTTCCAAAAATCTGAAATTTTAAAACTGTTTTGCCACGCTTTTGGACTTTGGTTTTTTTGGTTCCAAGGATATAAATGGACATAAAATAAGGATAAATAGTGGTGTATTGGATCTTGGTTGGTCAAATGGTATAATGTACACGGTTTACACGTGTGGATGATGATCCCAGTTGAGGGGATGCTATTGACGTGATGTCGGGTTGTGCAACAATCACGAGTACTTCCGCGAGTTGACAGGTGGTCAACGGTTAAAAAAGGACCCCCGATTTTAGAGGTGTCATAGCTTGGTATTAGAGCATATGTATGCGATTTACTTAGGGCTTGATAGGGCATGGATCTAGATCATTGCATTCATTGTGCACTACATGTTGTGTGCTTAAATTTCTATATGCTATGTGATTTGTGCTACATGTTATGTGAAGTATATACATGGTAAAATGTAAATGGAAAAGAGACACTAGGGTTAGAAAAACATAACCTTGGGGGTCAAAAAATAAAGGAACGGGATAGTTCAAGGTGTAGATGTCTACTAGTGGGGGGCATAAGCTCTACTAGGGAGACAAGGAGAGGAATCTCAAGATTTCAAATTTATTCCCTACTTTGGGGGTACTAAATTAGTGCTTTATTGCTATTTGACATGTGTGTAGATGGCTAGTGGAGGAAGAGGACATCGAGGTGGTGGGCGAAACAATAATCAACCACCACCGGTCATTGACTAACAATCCTCCATTGAGGCTATTGATACTACAGTTGCTACCATTGAACAGGCTAGTGCAAATGTGGGGCAAGGAGGCATGAGTAACCTCCAAAATTTTAAGGCGCACAAGCCTCTGATATTCAAGGGAGGGGCATATCCGATGGTAGCCGACCACTAGTTCCAGCAAGTTGGCAAAATTTTAGAGGTAATGGAGATCACCTCTGATGCCACGAGGATAAGACTAGCTACATTCCAGCTAGAAAGAGAAGCCCAATTATGGTAGGATTGGGTAAAGGACTCAAGGAACTTAGAGTTAATGACATGAGGAGAGTTCCGGGAGCTCTTCATGAGCAAGTACTTCCTAGCAGCCGCTACACATGCAAAGGCCTAGGAATTCTTGGATTTGAAGTAAGGGATGATGACGGTGATGGAGTATGTGGATAAGTTCACCAAATTAGCCCATTTTTTCGATGATTACGTGGCCACGGATATGGCCAAGGTGATGAAGTTTGAGGATGGTTTGAAATTATCCATCCAGGGGAAAATTGTTGGCCTCCGTT
Source organism: Ilex paraguariensis (assembly GCA_963454935.2). Classification (NCBI taxonomy): domain Eukaryota; kingdom Viridiplantae; phylum Streptophyta; class Magnoliopsida; order Aquifoliales; family Aquifoliaceae; genus Ilex; species Ilex paraguariensis. Next base: position 389,604 of record CAUOFW020001959.1, read on the forward strand.
TGCAATATTTGGACTAGATGGTTAAGATAGTTATGGCCATTGAGAGAGTGGTTGATGACATAAGAAGCATTCGGGAGTCGGGTGCTAAGGACAAGAAGAAAGAGGGTCAATCCTCTTCTTCTAGTTTGGGGAAGTGGTAGAAGACTTTTACTCTGCAAGGACAACAAGGTCAGGGCTGTGTCTATCAGGCCCAAGGCCAAGGTCGACCCTCCCAGGGTGGGGGAAGCTTAAGGACAACATATCAGCCAGGTCAGATGAATTGTTTCCATTGCCACCAGCTAGGTCACATGAAGTGGGATTTCCCTTAGAGGCAGCGATTTCAGAGTTATAGGGCGTCTCAATCCCAGTCATCGGTGGGGCATGCACAAACTTATTTTGTTCCTCCTTACCCCACCATGGGTTAGGAAAACCAGTATCAGTTCTAGGGTGCTACACAGGCCTCTACCACTTCACGAGCGGGGACTCAGTAATCAGGCCAAAGAGGCCAGGGCATGGGCCATGGCCGAGGATAGGGCATGCAGTCCAAGACTTCAGGGACCCAGGGACGTGTCTACGCCATCACACCTCATACTAAGATAGTGGATCAGTCGGTCATTCATGGTACATTTCTACTCTCTTGCTTATGGGCTAGGGTGTTATTTGACTCTAGTGCATCGAATTCATTCATATCTGCATCATGTGTAAGGGATCTGGGCTTAGAGGTTGATACCTTCGAAGAGCCGTTGTATGTAAATTCACCCCTAAAAGCCAAGGTGTGTGTTGACCTTAGGGTTATGGACATGTCAAAGTTCGATATTGTCCTCGGGATGGATTGGTTGGTGGCATATCAGGTCGCAATTGACTATGATTGAAAAAGATTAACTACTTACACATCGAACGGTGTTTGTTTAAAGTGTCAAGGGGAAAAGCATGAAGCTTTGCTCCAATCCGTGTACGACTCCCATTGGCATGGGCAGTTGATGGGTTGGCTTACGAGCCTTACCTTGGAAGACGAGATGAGACAGGAGTTGGGTCTACCTCGGGTTGTGTGTGAGTATGAGGATATGTTTCTAGATGAACTATGAAAATTACCTCCCTATAGGGATGTAGACTTCAGCATTGATTTGCATTCTGNCCTAGGAATTCTTGGATTTGAAGTAAGGGATGATGACGGTGATGGAGTATGTGGATAAGTTCACCAAATTAGCCCATTTTTTCGATGATTACGTGGCCACGGATATGGCCAAGGTGATGAAGTTTGAGGATGGTTTGAAATTATCCATCCAGGGGAAAATTGTTGGCCTCCGTTTGCAATATTTGGACTAGATGGTTAAGATAGTTATGGCCATTGAGAGAGTGGTTGATGACATAAGAAGCATTCGGGAGTCGGGTGCTAAGGACAAGAAGAAAGAGGGTCAATCCTCTTCTTCTAGTTTGGGGAAGTGGTAGAAGACTTTTACTCTGCAAGGACAACAAGGTCAGGGCTGTGTCTATCAGGCCCAAGGCCAAGGTCGACCCTCCCAGGGTGGGGGAAGCTTAAGGACAACATATCAGCCAGGTCAGATGAATTGTTTCCATTGCCACCAGCTAGGTCACATGAAGTGGGATTTCCCTTAGAGGCAGCGATTTCAGAGTTATAGGGCGTCTCAATCCCAGTCATCGGTGGGGCATGCACAAACTTATTTTGTTCCTCCTACCCCACCATGGGTTAGGAAAGCCAGTATCAGTTCTAGGGTGCTACTCAGGCCTCTACCACTTCACAAGCGGGGACTCAGTAATCAAGCCAAAGAGGCCAGGGCATGGGTCATGGCCGAGGATAGGGCATGCAGTCCAAGACTTAAGGGACCCAGGGGCGTGTCTATGCCATCACACCTCATACTAAGATAGTGGATCAGTCGGTCATTCATGGTACATTTCTACTCTCTTGCTTATGGGCTAGGGTGTTATTTGACTCTAGTGCATCGAATTCATTCATATCTGCATCATGTGTAAGGGATCTGGGCTTAGAGGTTGATACCTTTGAAGAGCCGTTGTATGTAAATTCACCCCTAAGAGCCAAGGTGTGTGTTGACCTTAGGGTTATGGACATGTCAAAGTTCGATATTATCCTCGGGATGGATTGGTTGGTGGCATATCAGGTCGCAATTGACTATGATTGAAAAAGATTAACTACTTACACATCGAACGGTGTTTGTTTAAAGTGTCAAGGGGAAAAGCATGAAGCTTTGCTCCAATCCGTGTACGACTCCCATTGGCATGGGCAGTTGATGGGTTGGCTTACGAGCCTTACCTTGGAAGACGAGATGAGACAGGAGTTGGGTCTACCTCGGGTTGTGTGTGAGTATGAGGATATGTTTCTAGATGAACTATGAAAATTACCTCCCTATAGGGATGTAGACTTCAGCATTGATTTGCATTCTAATACATCACTTGTTTCTATTACTCCATATAGGATGGCGCCAGTTGAGTTGTAAGAACTAAAGGTCCAATTGCCAGAATTATTGGACAAAGGCTTTATTAGACCAAGCACTTCACCATGGGGCGCTCCGGCATTGTTTGTCATGAAGAAGTACAAGACCCTTCGATTGTGTATAGACTATCGACAGTAAAATCGGGTTACTATCAAGAATAATCATCCTTTATCGAGGATCGATGACCTATTTGATCAGCTAAGGGGGGCGTGGGTCTACTCCAAGATAGATCTTTGCACCGGCTACCATCAATTGAGGATTAGGGAGGCAGTTATTCCCAATACGGTGTTCAAAATATAGTATGGGCATTTTGAGTTCATTGTGATGCCATTTGGATTGACTAATGCCCCAACGGTATTCATGGATCTCATGTATAGGGTGTTCTAACCCAATTTAGATTAGTTCATTGTAGTATTTGTTGACAACATCCTGATCTACTCCAAGTCTGAGGAGGAGCATAAGGGTCACTTGAGGATTGTTCTCCAGACGTTGAGAGATCACCTGTTGTATGCCAACTTTAGCAAGTGTGAATTTTAGCTTACAAAGTTAAAGTTTTTGGGACACGTGGTGTCGGCTTCGGGTGTATCTGTGGACCCAAATAAGGTTGAGGCAGTTATGAATTGGAAGAGGCTGAAGTCAATCTTCGATGTACACAGTTTCTTGGGATTGGCAGAGTACTACCAAAGGTTCTTCGAGGACTTCTCCCGACTAGCTTCACCTATGACTAAGCTAACCTGGAAAGAGGTCAAGTTTCAATGAGATGAGTCGTGCGAGAAGGTATTCCAGGAGTTAAAGAGCAGGCTTACTTCAGCTCCTATTTTGATAGTTTTGGAGAGGGAATAGATGTACACGGTGTACTGTGATGCCTCTAGAGACGGTCTGGGTGGTGTTTTGATGCAGTCTATGAGGATGGTGGCTTATGGTTCTCGACAGTTAAAGAACTATGAGCAGAATTATCCTACGCATGACATGGAGTTGGCAGCCATTGTGTTTGCCTAGAAGGCTTGGCGCCACTATCTATATGGCGAGCAGTTTGAGGTATTTTTGAACCACAAGAGTCTGAAGTATATCTTCACTCAGCGAGACATCAACATGAGGCAGTGTATGTGGATAGAGTACCTAGAGGACTATGACTTCACTTTGCATTACCATCCTAGTAAGGCAAACATGGTGGTTGATGCACTTTGCCGGAAGTCATGGGGGGTTGTGGCTAGAATGGCTTCCCGTAATGACAGATGCTCGAGGCTGTAGGACAATTCGGGTTACACTATAGGGATCTGGCTCAGGGTGTTTTAGGGAGTTTAGTGGTGACGCCTTCCCTATTGAGCAGAGTAATTGAGTCCTAGGGGCAGGACCTAGAGTTATTAGCCATCAAAAACCGAGTGCATGCAGGTACTAGTGACGAGGGCTGGGCCATTCACTCAAATGGCAGTCTTCGGTATAGGGGAAGGGTTGTGGTTTTCCAGTTAGTAGATTTGAGGGAGGAGATCCTTAGGGAGTTCCATTGCTCCCGATTTTCCATGCATCCAGGTGGCACAAAGATGTACCATGAGTATCGTTGCTAGTATTATTGGAGCGAAATGAAGGGACACGTTGGAGACTTTGTCAGACGATGTGTCACGTGTCAGCAAGTCAAGGATGAGCACCAGAGACCAGCGGGGTTGCTCTAGCCTTTGGAAGTAGCTGAGTAGAAGTGGAAGTACGTCACGATGGATTTTGTACCAATTATCCGTTCATGTTCGAAGATGCAGGTACATTTCTATAATTTTAAGTGTAATATTAATGTAGCATATGCATGCCGTTAAGTGTGTAAGTGTGTGTGAATTTGCGGATGAAATTCTTTTAAGGGGGGAAGACTATAAAACCCGGGTAAATTTAAAGTTTTTATGAAAAGGGTAAAACGGTAATTTATCACTATGGTACAGGTTAGAAACCTAAAATTTTCTAGAACTCGAATGATGAAACGGACCTCACCTATGGATCCGTGTCACAAAATCTAGCTACTATGAGACGGTCGAGTCTCGGATCACCCAAAAAAATAGGATTTTTAATAAAATTTTGAAATTTGAAAATAGTTTAAGGCAAGTTAAAATACAAATATTTTGAACTTGAACTAGGACGAAATATAATCATTTCGGGAAGAAAACGGACCCGAAAAAAAGAGAGTCGTGTGGCGCGTTGTGGGCCAAGTATTCAAAGGGTATAAATAAGAGGAAAATTTTGATTTGTCCCCCATTGGTGTTCAGTCATTACCTGATAGAGAGACAGAGAAGAAAAGGGAGAAACTCTACCTTCTCTCTACGATCTACGAAGCTCGGGTGTTCGAACCCACTCGAGCCAAGAATTAAAATTGCTCTTCTCGTCGAGGGCTATGCGACCACACCAAAAATGACGGCTTTCACCAAATGTTTGGAAGACAAAATTTTGGGAGGGCTTGGATTTGAGCTCAGGCTAAATTCTTGGAGCTTCCCAACGTGTTTTTACGCTTCAAGAGGTAGGGTACCCTCTTACTTAGGTTTATTTTACAACCTAGGGTGTTTAATTGAAATGTGTAGGTTGATAGAGATATTTATCACTTGCTTATGTCTGTGAAATTGATGAAATGGGTAGGTTGATAGAAATATATATCCACTTACCTATGTTTGTGAAATTGAAATAGGTAGGTTGACAGAAATATATATTACTTACCTATGTTGGTGAAATTGATAAAAAGGGGTATGAAAATGGGTATAGAAATGGTTTAAAATAAATTTCTAGCATGGAATTGGTATATGGTAATTACTTGTGTAATTGTATGGATTTTGGTGTTATGTGGGCATGCTATGTGTTTATATTATGCCTTTATGAATAAAGTGTGTTATTGGCATATATTACGTAATAACATACTTGTGATGTATTGTTGGATATGAAAATGTTGATGTATGCTTATAGATATATCGATATTGTGATGCAATTGGTAATTATATGCTTTGGATATGAATTGGCATGGAATACGTATAAATGTGGTAAAATTTGCTCATACGGAATTCATTACATATGGGGCATGACATCGATATAGCAATTCGGCATTACATTGCATTTGCACGGAGGCATCGCATCCATGGGCACGAAACATGGGTGTGGGTATGGGTGTGTGGTGGTTGACGGGTGGGCTCGGGAAATTAGGATTGAAAATCCAACTAAGTCGCACGGTTGCATGAAAATTGGTTTGGGGTTAGCAAGAAGGGCTAGACAATCCCTCAGGTGAGAGACCCAGTGATCGGATACGCACTGATTAACCCTAGTTAGTGTGTAAATTAGAGTAGTTAAATAAATCAAATTAATAAAATAAAACAAAAAAAAAACTAGTAATTAGTATGAATTAGGGNACTAGACAATCCCTCAGGTGAGAGGCCCAGTGATCGGATACGCACTGATTAACCCTAGTTAGTGTGTAAATTAGAGTAGTTAAATATATCAAATTAATAAAATAAAACAACAGAAAATCAGTAATTAGTATGAATTAGGGTTTGNAAAAAAAACTAGTAATTAGTATGAATTAGGGTTTGTACGGTAATTAGTATTTTTAACAGTTTATATCCAAAATTGCAGGTTTAATGCAGAATTATTACATAATACAAGGTGCCAAATAGGGAAGCTTGAAAATACAAAAGCTAAAGTGTAATTAAATCAAATGAAGAGTCAGCATGCATGCAAGTTGCAAATTCCAGCAAAGCACCACCGTCCGGACGGTGGTGATGGCGTCCGGACGGTCACCCTTTGATGATTATCCTGACTTCTTCCACCTCATGCTTCCTAAACGACTATAAATAGGCACCTTCTTCCCTTCAAAACGAGGCCGGACAACTGAGAGCTCCTAAGAGAAATCCAAAGAGATAAAAGAGAGAAAGAAAGAAAGAAAAGAGAAAAAGAGAAAGAGAATCAACAACACAATCCGGTCCGTGTTATATTTCAGTCCAAACTCTGTATTTTATTTTTTGTAACTTTCNCCTTCAAAACGAGGCCGGACAACTGAGAGCTCCTAAGAGAAATCCAAAGAGATAAAAGAGAGAAAGAAAGAAAGAAAAGAGAAAAAGAGAAAGAGAATCAACAACAAAATCCGGTCCGTGTTATATTTCAGTCCAAACTCTGTATTTTATTTTTTGTAACTTTCTATTTGGATAATTGAACTTCTACCACTTTTTTTTTTCTTAAGTGATAATAAATGGTGATTGTGTTTCAGTTGTTCCTTGTGAAAGAAGTTTTTACTTTAATTTTAGTCGTAATGACAACTGCCCGCACTCCTTGCTTGTCTGTAGCAATGGAGAGTGAGTAGTCGTTTATACCTTCTAGTGCGAGGAGAACATATGTATCATATTGGCTAGATTATGGAAATGTTGATGTTTTATTTATGTGTTTATTTACATATGTATTATATGCTTAATGCGTGATATAGTGATGTGTATAATTCCGGTGTTGTGCCTTGGATTATATCATCAGTATATCATAAGACCCGTCGATTAAACAACCACGGCGTTTCTATTAGTATGGCTTTGCTTGCACCAAAATGCTGAGGAAGTTGATTGATGTGTGGTACAAACCTAAAGGATCCTCATGAATAGTTTGTCCTTCTGTGTTATTAGGGTTGATTATTATTATATATAACTATTATGACAGTCTAACAACCACGATGTTCCTATCGGTATGGCTTTGCTTCCACTGGAACGTTAAGGATGTTTAACTGGCACATCTATACCCAATGTAGCCTAAGAAGCAGATGTGTTATAATATATTACCACCAGTGTAGCCTAAGAAGCGGCTGCGTTATGGTTTATATATATGCACTTGCAATCATGAGATCAAATGAATAACTCAAGTATTCCTCATGAATGGCTTGTCCTTCTGGTTTGCTTGGGTTAATCAGTTGACATAGATATACCCGGTGTAGCCTAAGAAGCAGCTGTGTTATAATATATTACCACTAGTATAGCCTAAGAAGCAGCTATGTTATGGTTTCTATGCATCAGACCTGCCGATTGACTTTCCAGTAACATGGGAGTTAATTGTTGTGAGGTAGCATTTCCAGAATTTAACCAATATAAAGCATATGGTATCCTTAAGCTAAAGGGTATCTTTCATATTTCTGTCATTAATCTGTTTTATTTACGCACTTTATTATCTCTGCACTTTATTCCCACATTGCTTTTATTTAAATAACTAGTTATCAATCTAACCTCACATCACAAGCTATCAAACATCACACTACTTCAAACAACTATTTTACTGTTTTAACTTTTATTTTTATTTTCAACAAGAATTACTAAACTCTTTGGGCGATCGATACTTGGACTTAAAACCGAGAAAACTATAATTTGATCACTTATACTTTGGTGTATAATATAATATAATTCAGATCACTAAAAAGTGCGAATCAAGTTTATGGCGCCGTTGCCGGGGAGTTATAGTAATTTGAAAAAAAAAATTAAAAAAAAAAAATTTGTTTATTTGTATTATATGTTTATAGTTTGTTTGCTTGTTTTTAATAGTCTATGTCTGTTCATTCATCCGTAGGTTCTGTAAATCAATCAACTCATACATCATCTTCATCATCATCTACATCTCCACCAGAATCCTTTGACTTATGTATGGCTCAAAACGTACCTAGACAACAAGAAGAGAGAGAACATGAAGTAATTGAAAATGTCTGACAGTTAAGATAATATCTACATCCTACAAGAACTAATGTCCCATCATGTTTTACTTTTCCAACAGACGCTCCAAATATTAATATTAAACCAAGAACTATACACCTACTACCACAATTTCATGGTTTAGAAGACAAAAATCCTTATGTTCATATGAAAGAATTTCAAGAAGTCTGTGGAACTTTGCAAGATAATTCTAAAATGGTTAAATTTAAACATTTTCATTTCTCGTTAAAGGATAAAGCTAAACTATGGCTTAACTCATTAAGAGCAAATTTGATCACAAATTGGCAAACTTTACAAACTGAGTTCTTTAAAAAGTTTTTTCCTGTGCATCGTACTAATGCATTAAGACGCCAAATCATGAATTTTACTGTCAAAGACAAAGAAACTTTTTATCAATGTTGGGAAAGATTTAAAGATCTTCTCCAAGCTTGTCCACATCATNGCATTAAGACGCCAAATCATGAATTTTACTGTCAAAGAAAAAGAAACTTTTTATCAATGTTGGGAAAGATTTAAAGATCTTCTCCAAGCCTGTCCACATCATGCATTTGAAAACTGGACTTTAGTTGGTTTCTTTTATAATGCACTTCCATCTGCACTGAGACAATTTGTTGAAATGCTGGCCCAATGAGAGTTTATGAATAAAAACCCTGAAGAAGCATTTCAATTTTTTGATACTATTTCTGAGAGTTCCCAGATGTGGGACTCGACTTCTTCAAACATTGTAGAAAATAAGCCATCTACATATGAAAGAGGAAAATATATTTTGAAAGACGATGATGATTTAAGAGCTAAAATGGCTAATCTATCTCGAAAACTAGAGGCTTTGGAAATGAAAAAAATTAAGCAAGTATCTGTTGTTACCTCTACTGACCAAATATGTGAAATTTGTGCGTTGTCAGGATATCCTACTGGGGAATGTCCAACTATACCAGCATTCAAAGAAGTTTTAATTGAACAATCAAATGTTGTTCCAACTCATAATAATAATAAGCCTTATTTGAATCCATATTCTAAAACTTACAATCCAGGATGGAGAAATCATCCGAATTTTAGTTAGAGAAATACACAACCTACAAATCAAACACAAGGTCCACCACAAGTACAAAATCAACAACAATATCAACCATATCTACCGCCTCAGAAAAGAACTCTGGAAGACACTATGAATCAATTTATTCAGAGTCAAANACAAGTACAAAATCAACAACAATATCAACCATATCTACCGCCTCAGAAAAGAACTCTGGAAGACACTATGAATCAATTTATTCAGAGTCAAATGAATTTGAATACTCAAACAAATCAAGCATTCAATGATTTTAAATTTCAAACTTCAAAAAGTATTGAAGATATTAAAAAGTCATCTTGCTAAATTGACTCAGTCTTTAAGTACCACAGAAAAAGGAAAGTTTTCATCTCAACCTAAACCTCCACAAAGTCAGAATCAGACTAATTTTGTGTCATTTGAAGCCTCTCCAAGTCAAGTACAAGCAATCACGACATTGAGAAGTGGTAAGGTAATTGATAAAACTATAAGACCTAAGATTCCAAAGAATATACGTAAATCAATTCCTATTAACTAACCACTTGAATCTGAACCTTCAATTGAAAAACAAACAGAAGAACATGAAAAAGATCCTTCATGTCCTATTCCTTAACCTTTTCCTCAAAGAGTCAAGAAACCTGTATCTGAAAAAGATCAATCTAACATTCTTGAGTTATTTAAACAAGTNCTTTTCCTCAAAGAGTCAAGAAACCTGTATCTGAAAAAGATCAATCTAACATTCTTGAGTTATTTAAACAAGTAAAAATTAACCTTCCTTTGTTAGATGCAACAAAATGAGTTCCGGTTTATGCTAAGTTTTTAAAAAATCTTTGCACAATCAAAAGAAGAACTAATGTACCAAAGAAAGCATTTTCAACTGAACAAGTTAATAAAATAATACATCAAGACACACTTCTTAAGTATAAAGATCCGGGTAGTCCTACAGTCTCATGTCTTATTGGAAATTATAGAATTAATCGAGCCCTGCTAGATCTTGGATCCAGTTGTAATTTAATGTCATATTCAGTATATACACAACTAGGATTAAGTGAATTAAAACCTTCCCATGTTAAACTACAACTAGCAGATCGATCATTCCTAGCTGCATCAAATGCATTAATTAATTGTAGGAATGGAATCATGAAAATATCATTTGGAAACATGACCTTGGAACTAAATATTTTTAAAAGTACAAAACGACCTAGAGAAGAAGAAGAAGACAAAGAAGAACCATATGAAGTAAATTGTGTTGAGACATTAAGTCAAATATATTTTGAAAAGAATTTTCTAAAAAAAGAGTTATTGGCATTAGAATCAGTTTCTGAAACCAAATCTGACAATACATCCACAAAGGATCTACAATGCGAAGAATTGTTACCAAAACTTGTAGAATCCAATGTCAAAGTTTTTAAGCCAGAATTAAAACCTCTTCCAACTAACCTAAAATATGTCTTTTAGGAGAAGAAGAATTATATCCAGTTATAATATCATCAAAGTTATATGAAAGTCAAGAAAAAGAAATGACAAAAGTTTTGAAAAAACACCAAAGTGTTATTGGATGGACGATTGCAGATATAAAAGGTATAAGTCCACTTCTATGTATTCATTGCATCTATTTGGAAGACAATGCTAAACCATCTTGACAGATGCAAAGAAGACTGAATCCCTACTTAAAAGAAGTAGTGCGTGCTGAAGTACTTAAACTGTTAGATGCTAATATTATCTATCCAATATCTGATAGTAAATGGGTTAGTTCTACACAAGTAGTTCCTAAGAAATCTGGTGTTACAGTAAAAAAAAATCAAGAAAATGAATTAGTTCCAATGCGTACAATTACAGGTTGGCGTGTATGTATTGACTACCGAAAGCTGAATTCTGTTACAAGAAACGATCACTTCCCTTTACCATTCCTAGATCAAGTCTTGGAAAGAATAGCTGGGCATGCATATTATTGCTTTCTAGATGGATATTCTGGTTATAATCAGATTGAAATTGCAATAGATGATCAAGAAAAAACTACATTTACATGTCCATTTGGAACTTTTGCTTATAAAAGAATGTCTTTTGGGTTATGTAATGCCCCAACTACTTTTCAACGTTGCATGCTAAGTATATTTAGTGATATGGTAGAACGATATCTAGAAGTTTTTATGGATGACTTTTCAGTATACGGTGATTCATTTAACTTATGTTTAGAAAATCTGGAAAAAGTACTTATTAGATGTGAAGAAACAAACCTTGTCTTAAATTGGGAAAAATGTCATTTCATGGTTACACAAGGTATTGTTTTGGGTCATATAGTTTCTATAAATGGAATTGAAGTCAATAAATCAAAAATTGACTTAATAGGTAATCTTCATTCACCAAAAACCAGAAAAGATGTTCGCTCTTTTTTGGGTCACGCTGGATTTTATAGAAGATTCATTAAAAATTTTAGTTCAATATCAAGACCAATATGTAATCTCTTATGTAAAGGTATAAATTTTGAATGGAATGATGCATGTCAATTAGCATTTGATAAATTAAAAAACATGCTTATTTCTGCACCTATCATGCAACCTCCTGACTGGTCTCTACCTTTCGAACTAATGTGTGATGCAAGTGATTATGCAGTAGGAGCTGTATTAGGTCAAAGAAAAGAGAAAAAACCTTATGTTATTTATTATGCAAGCAAAACTCTAAATGATGCACAAATGAACTATTCAACCACAGAAAAAGAATTACTTGTTGTTGTATTTGCATTAGATAAATTTCGATCATATCTGGTTGGATCGTCAATTGTAGTATTTATAGATCATGCAGCCTTAAAATATTTACTTACTAAGAAAGAAGCTAAACCACGTCTCCTACGATGGATTTTATTACTTCAAGAATTTGATCTTATAATTAAAGATAAGAAAGGAGTAGAGAATGTGGTAGCAGATCACTTGTCAAGATTAAATTACGATCAAAAGAAAGAACCAATTCCAATTAAAGAAACCTTTCTAGATGAACAACTTTTAGCAATAACCGAAGTACCATGGTATGCAGATATAGCCAGTTATTTAGCTACTGGTACTATTCCTTTTAATTATACCTTGATTGATAAAAACAAGTTCTTAAATGAGGTACGTAATTTTTTTTAGGAAGATCCTTATTTGTTTAAATACTATAAGGACCAAATAATTAGACGTTGTGTGCCTAATCATGAAATTAGTCAGGTAATTCAGTTTTGTCACTTCGAAGCTTGCTGAGGCCACTTTGCTTCAAAGAAAACCGCTGCTAAAATTTTGCAGTGTGGATTTTATTGGCCAACTCTTTTTAAAGATGTTCATATCTTTTGTTTAAACTGTGACAGATGTCAAAGAATGGGAATATTTCAAAAAGAAATATGATGTCTTTAAACCCTATCTTAGTTATTGAAATTTTTGATTATTGGGGTATCGATTTTATGGGACCATTTCCCCCATCCTTTGGATATCTGTATATTTTAGTTACAGTTGACTATGTTTCTAAATGGGTAGAGGCAATTCCCTATAGAAACAATGACCACAGAACAATAATCCAATTTTTAAAAGAAAATATTTTATCTAGATTTGGAATTCCTTGCGTCATTATAAGTGACGGTGGATTACATTTCTGTAACAAAGTTTTTTAAAAATTGATGAAAAAATATTCAATTTCACATAAAATATCCACTCCATACCATCCACAAACAAGTGGCCAAACAGAATTAGCTAATAGGGAGATAAAATACATTTTAGAAAAGAGAGTAAATTCAGATCGTAAGGATTGGTCATTAAGATTGATTGATGAGCTTTGGGCTTACCGTACTGCGTATAAGACTGTTCTAGTAATGTCTCCTTATAGGTTAGTTTATGATAAACCATGTCACTTGCTTGTAGAATTAAAACATAAAGCATAATTGGGCAATCAAAATGATGAATTTTGACATAAATGAAGCTGGAATGTATCGTAAACTACAAATAAATGAATTAGAGGAATTAAGAAATGAAGCATATGAAAATACAAAAATTGCAAAATCCATAACCAAAATATTCCATGACAAGAATATTGTGCGAAAATCTTTTAAACCATCTCAAAAAGTTCTGTTATACAATGCAAAGCTTCGGTTATTCCTTGGAAAACTAAAATCTAGATGGACAGGACCGTATATAGTCAAACAAGTCTTTGATTATGGGGCACTTGAAATTGAAAACCCAATAACTGGGACTATCTTCAAAGTAAATGGACAAAGACTTAAACCATACTATGATGGATTCACACAAGATGTAACTTCTGTGTTGCCTTTTGATCTAGTTTATGTGCACTAATTATATATTTGGTTGTTTGTAAGTAATAGTACTAATTATGTGTAATTTATTTGATAGATTAAAACTCCGGAGTGAAAGCCAGACATCGTAACTACTGAAAGACAACAAATTTCTAGTTTTTATTCTTAAATATTGATTATTACTATTTTCACATTGCAGATAACAATTAATTTAAGTTGGGGAGATAGGCATGTGAATTTACTTTGTGTGTTTAAAATAGTGCTTGTTATTTAAAACTTTTTGTTTGTCTTTTTGACTGACAGACATTAAAGAACCAGATAGTGAGTTAATTTTCGATAATTTTTGAGTCATTTTCTTTTATTAAAAAAAATTTGAAAAATGGATGAAAACTTATTTTGGTTAAGTTTAATTTTACTACGTCGCTTCCCAAAAGATATACATACGTTGATTATGCAAAAAGCTAGATATGTTAGAAATTTAGAGATTTTTTAAAACCAAGCACAACCTCCATGTGGAAAAAGTACATATGCCAAACATTGACGAGCAAATCGTCTTTGTGCTTGTGTAAAATGTGGTCGTACAGAACATCTGAGACGGTATAATAAGTGTGCGGAACCAAGTTCAGGTCGATTGTTAGATCGTTTACGGTGGATTAGGGATGGGCAGAGCAAGGATTATCCTGAGACGCCATCCTATTCTGGCCCAATGCTAAATAGATACGTGTGAACTGAAATTAACCGTATCACTGGTGTCATCGAACTAGACAGTTCTGATGCTGAATCAATCTGATCAAAATAAAATCTTTGGAAGAATTGTACATATATGTAAATATTTATGTATAGAGTTATGTACATAAATGTAAATAACTATANATCACTGGTGTCATCGGACTAGACAGTTCTAATGCTGAATCAATCTGATCAAAATAAAATCTTTGGAAGAATTGTACATATATGTAAATATTTATGTATAGAGTTATGTACATAAATGTAGATAACTATAAATTGATTAAAAATCAGTAAATATTCAACAACAAATAAAAATTAAAAACCCACCAATTTTTTTGACAAGAAAAAAAGAGTGATTAGCAAAAATTGTGTAGAATATATATATATATTGTATTTTGTATTTTGCAGGAATTTGAAGAACAAAAGAAAATTGCAGAAAATATAGTAGCTTGCAGTATACAAAACCCAAAACCAGTAACAATGGACCGTCCGGACGGCAGTCCCACCGTCCAGACAATGGTCCTTAATATAAATATGGTTCTCTATGCGAACAGATCATCTTCATCACCTAGCAACCAAAAATTTCAGTCATAGACATAAATCTCAAACCCAAGACCTCAAATATGCTACACTTAGTCAATTTTCACTCAAATTNGTAACAATGGACCGTCCGGACGGCAGTCCCACCGTCCAGACAATGGTCCTTAATATAAATATGGTTCTCTGTGCAAACAGATCATCTTCATCACCTAGCAACCAAAAATTTCAGTCATAGCCGTAAATCTCAAACCCAAGACCTCAAATATGCTACACTTAGTCAATTTTCACTCAAATTTGTTCCGATTATCCTTTTACCCATCACATTTGGAACATATTTACCGATCAAAATCAACTAAAACAGNGTGCAAACAGATCATCTTCATCACCTAGCAACCAAAAATTTCAGTCATAGCCGTAAATCTCAAACCCAAGACCTCAAATATGCTACACTTAGTCAATTTTCACTCAAATTTGTTCCGATTATCCTTTTACCCATCACATTTGGAACATATTTACCGATCAAAATCAACAAAAACAGAGAATCTGAAGAAAAATCAAGAAAAAATGGATTCAAGACAAAGGGCAAGAAGATCTTCGAGACGAGCACAAAGGGATCAACCCCAAGTACCTCCACAGTAACCACAACCAGGAAACTTCTTCAACCAGGTGATGTTTGAGAATATTGAATAGCAAAACTAGTATGATACTAATTTTTTTATGAAAACTATTATCGTTGAAAGACCGGTTGTGTTTGAAGATTTTGATACCAGAAGAATTAGAGAAATTCTTGTTGCTAGAGGCTGGTTAGATTATGTTAAATTATGTGTTCCTGCATATGACTGCCTGGTCCGTGAATTCTACAATAATGCTCAGATAATTGAAAACAAACATATACATGCATTTGTACGGGGTAGATTTTTTTATGTTACACCGGCTATTATAGCCAACTTCTTTCAACCCATGCGAAGAGAAGAAAATCCGCAATATCCATACACTGAGCTTACATTACCTGACTTGGATATCATAGGGAGATAGGTAACCGGTAATCAAGAATTTGGTTGGGGTAGACCTAATAAATACATAAAGCAGGGAGACTTGACTAATACATATCGCATCTTGAATTTAATAACAGTAAACAGCTTGCTACCTCGAGCCTAGAAAAATCAAATTTACACTGAGCAAGCTTACTTTTTATATGCATTCGTGATGGGATATACCAATGGCCTACCAAATTTGAGTATAGACCAAATGATACTGACTGTAGAAGATAAAAAGATCTCACTTGCCTATGCTATGCTAGTCTCTCAACTATACAGGAACAACGGGGTGATCATTGATCCAATATGGAGGATGGTAGACCATTATGGACCAATAGATAAAATTTCATTGACAAAAAGCCATGGAGCTCAACCAGCAACCCAACAAGAAGCACCACCTGAACCGCAAGAACAACCATTCCAACCTCTTGAAGCATTCATTCCACCAGAACAACTGCTACCAGAAGATCAACCATACATTCCAGTGGATGACAGGACAGACAGACAAATTCTGTTAGGATTGGAAAACACTATCACCCTGCTTGGTAACAGCATCAATCAAATGAACCAACGAATGGAGGACTATGAAAAAAACCAAGCAGAAATGCTGAAGCTACTGAAACAACACTTTGGAGGAGGACCATCCACTTCATAAAGATTGAAGATTCTACATAAAAATTTTGCCATCTTTCACTCAACCCTTTTAAATTATGCACTTTTACATATGCAGTTGAACTTTAAATTATCTTTTGCACTTGTTTGTTTAGTTACTTAAACCTATATATGTTTTAAACTAGTTAAGTTTTGAACTTAGGTATGTTTAAGTTTACTTTTGTTCAAATTATAACTTATCATATTAAAATTAGGAAGACTAGTTCATATAATTTACAGTTAAATTATGTTAGTATTATGAGACCTTGTAGGAATAGTCTTAATCTGATCACTGAGATCTTCATATTGTAGTTGTATAGTATCTAAATATTTTTGTTCAAACTTATCTTTAGAAGCACACATAGATTTCTTTGTTGATAAAAACCTTATGAAATATTACACTCCTTACATATATAGTGGAGATGAGAAACGTAATTCAGATTTTGAACCAATCAATCTTGGAGAGGTATTCTACATCTACTTAAACATTCGATTCAGCGGTAACCTTTCTTGGAATAATCTCATTATTTTTGTCGTGATTAGCATTTGTTAAATTATATTATTAGCATTGTCCTTGAAACTCTTTTAGATAGAAATGATACAGATGGATAATTTATGGAAAATGATCTTAGGCCCTTTTCCATTATCTTTGAGCCTTGACCATTTCTTTTACCAAATTATATCCTTAGTCAACCATGGTTGAGCCTGAAAGATATATTCTTTTCATTAAAACCCCGAAAAATACCCATGCCATAAGAAAATATATCATACCTACCTTAGCTATATAATTTTCTTGCACCCTCTTTTAAATCAAAATGATGTTTTATTTAAAAAAAAAACATGTGGTGAGTAGAGATGGAGCGTAAAACGAACTCATTCAATAAAAAGTGAGATAGAGCATAAAATGTACTCACCAAGAAAGTGAAAAATAAAAATAAGAAAGAGATATGCCACAATATAAAGAGTAGCTTTTGACTTCTATAAATGTCGTTTGATAAATCTCAACCCCATGGCCACATTATGTGACGCCCCAAAAACCGGGGGTCCCGTTGATCGCCCATCAATCCGCGAAATGCCTATAGATATCGTATAACTCGATACCACACCGTTGAGTCCCATTTATCGGGATTCATAATTTAACAAAATCAGGTATAGTCTCCTTTGTACAGGGAAACTCTACCCAAAACACAACATATGCACCGTACCATCACATGACCCATCTGAGGTCCCATATACAAATGTTGACCACACCGGGTCCATTTATAAGAAAACATTGATCACACCGGGTCCAATTATCCATACTCTCACCTCATGAGTTNTGACCGCACCGGGTCCATTTATAAGTAAACATTGACCACACCGGGTCCAATTATCCATACTCTCACCTCATGAGTTTATGCATTAAACATAGTTAATACAAGTTCAAAATTATAATTCCTTAATAAATATTACATGCCAATACATAGTTTGAACAAAAGTCTACAAAATAGTTATGGTTAAAGGCCACATGTCGGCCCCTCTTCACCCTTGAGGCCCCGAATGAGAGTCCTCCGCCGGTACACACCCTGCACCAGAAATGTTTCCCGTATAGGGTGAGCCAACACTCAGTAGAAAAACACCTATAGAGGCTACTCCCCACCTAAAATGCACATGCCACAAACAACTACTTCCATTCCAAATAAGAATATGTTATTCAAGATAGAATCTCATGATGTCATGCCAAGTAATGAGACGAAACTCACTCATGCAAGCTATCCT
>CAUOFW020001959.1:412009-434428 GCA_963454935.2 Ilex paraguariensis
ACCTTGGCCATATCTGTGGCCACATATTGGTCAGCGAAACGTGCTAACTCAGTGAATTTAGCCACGTATTCCATCACTGACATCGTTCCTTGCCTCAGATCTAGGAACTCCCGGGCCTTCGCATGCCTCGCAGCCGCTAGGAAATTTTTCCCCATGAAGAGTTCCTTAAAGTCTACCTATGTTGTGGCCTCTAAGTTCTTGGAGTATTTTACCCAATCCCACCATACTTGGGGTTCCCTCTCCAGCTGGAAAGTAGCTAGAGTTATCTTGGTGGCGTCGGAGGTGATTTTCATTGCCCGCAACACCTTATCCACTTGGCGGAACCAATGGTCAGCCACCATAGGGTCCGCTCCTCCCAGAAACACCGGAGGTTGGTGTGCTTTGAACTTCTAGTGGTTGCTTGAGCCTCCTTGTCCCCTACTTGCACTAGTCTGTGCAATGGTAGCTGCCGCAGTACTAGCTTGTGCAATGGTGGCAGCCGCTGCACCAATAGCCTCCATTAAAGCCTATTGGTCAAGAGTCCATGGTGGTTGGTTAGTGTTCTGTCCACCCCGACGTCCCCTTCCTCTAGTAGCCATCTACACATATGTCAAATAGCAATTGAATAATCACATTGTGTCCCAAAATAGGGATCACATTTAAAATTTGGAGATTTTTCTCCTTGTCTCACTAGTAATGCTTATGCCCTCCACTAGTAAACACTTACACGATGAACCATACCGTTCATTCCTTTATTCTAAAACATACTTTGGGTTTTCTAACCCTAATGTTTCCATTCCACATACATTTTACTATGTATATCCTCATGTGTATCATTCACATAGCATGTAGCATATAACATGTAACAATGTAAGCACATAAGATGAGATGTATAATGCATGCAATTGTCTAAACCCAATCCCCATCAATCTTAGGTTTTTGCATTACCTAGGGCTCTAAATCTCTTTCACCCTTGCAATGGAAGATGATAGACACATTTCCCACAAGGCCATATAAGATCTATGACCTAAGCTCAGATACCAAGCTGTGACGCCCCAAAAATCGGGGGTCCAGTTGATCGCCCATCAACCCGCGAAATACCTGTGGACATCGTATAACTTGATACCACACCGTTGTGTCCCATTTATCGGGATTCATAATTTAACAAAATCGGGCAGAGTCTCCTTTGTACAGGGAAACTCTACCCAAAACACAACATGTGCACTATACCATCACATAACCCATCCGAGGTCCCATATACAAATGTTGACCACACCGGGTCCATTTATAAGAAACCATTGACCACACCAGGTCCAATTATCCATACTTTCACGTCATGAGTTTATGCATTAAAAATAGTTAATACAAGTTCAAAATTATAATTCATTTACAAATATTACATGCCAAGACATAGTTTGAACAAAAGTCTACAAAACAGTTATGGTTAAAGGCCACATGTCGGCCCCTCTTCACCCTTGAGGCCCCAAATGAGGGTCCTCCGCCGGTACTCACCTTGCACCTGAAATGTTTCCCGTATAGGGTGAGCCAACGCTCAGTAGAAAAACTCCTACAAAGGCTACTAACCACCTAAAATGCGTATGCAATGCGCACATGCCACAAACAACTTCTTCCATTCCAAATAAGAATATGTTATTTAAGATATAATCTTATGATGTCATGCCAAGTAATGAGATAAAACTCACTCATGCATGCTATCCCGTGCCCACACCGACCCTCACAACACAGTGCGACGCATATATGTAAAAAAACGTCTCTGATGAAACACAATCNCTCATGCATGCTATCCCGTGCCCACACCGACCCTCACAACACAGTGCGACGCATATCTGTAAAAAAATGTCTCTGATGAAACACATTCAAAAATCATTTTGAAATCAACCATATGTCATAAAACCAATTCATTTTTGGATTTTTTCNGATGAAACACAATCAAAAATCATTTTGAAATCAACCATATGTCATAAAACCAATTCATTTTTGGATGTTTTCCATCAAATGAATAATTTATATATTAAAATCATGTGCCTTTAGTAGGTATTGGATTCAAGAATCGCACCTCCGGGTCCGTACACCGTTACACTTTTCTAGAATTTCACCGCATGTAACCATGCGACTCAATAGGATATTCCATCCTACTTCCCCAGGCCCACGACCAACCACCAAGGATGATGATTGACCAACCATGCAACCACACACCCATGCTCTTGGTTATGGACGTGTTTACCCCATGCATATTCAATGTAATACATCATTTCAAACTATTGCCAAGTTCAATATGTAATGAATGTCATATATACAATTTCAACATATCCCATGATCAATTATATCCAAACATATAAATTCCATGACCATCATAATGCTAACATATCGTTAAGCATACATCAACATAACATTACAATTGTAAATCACATCATAAGCATGTAATTTCGCTTTACCACATTTTCCAAGCATATTTTTTTATCAAACAACAACTTCAATAACTCTAGGCATTTTATTAAACACCTTCACGGCACCAATTATGTTATCACTTAATTCACTCACATTCATCGTATAACTCAAGAAATCATAATAAGTGACTTCTACCATTAACCCCTCCGTCAATCCATGGAAAGATCCATGAATGTCGCACTAACCGACATCACATCATTATTATCCCTTTGTCCTGGATTTTAACTTGCACGTGTAACCCGTGTTCCTTTACTAATTTAATCATATCGAGATCCAATATACCCCAATATATCTCATTTAAAACCAAAGAACACATAGTGATGAGTGCAAAATATTGCATATTTGAAGGCCTCATTACATGCATTTTAACTCAACTTTTGCATGTAAGTACTTAGAGTGATCCGAAATTATGAATAATGTTGGTATTTGGATGTTGCAAATATTTACAACATCAATCAAGTATTTTAGGCCCTTGCAACTATCATGAATGTGTGGTGAAGGTATGGCCACATTACATGAGGATTTGGAGCTTAGAAGTTAGTAAATCAAAGAGGTATTGGTGTTTTGTAACAAAGGCACTAGCACTAGCTCCCTCGAGTGGAAGTACCTCTGTGTTTCTCCATTTTGACCTTGATCCCCTCCGAATCTGGAAATGTTTAAAAAACGGAAGTTGTAGATATAGATGTCTTCTGTATTGTGTCAAAACTTCAGCTCAATCCAAAGGTTGGATCACAGGTTATGACA
Organism: Ilex paraguariensis; assembly: GCA_963454935.2. Taxonomy (NCBI): domain Eukaryota; kingdom Viridiplantae; phylum Streptophyta; class Magnoliopsida; order Aquifoliales; family Aquifoliaceae; genus Ilex; species Ilex paraguariensis. The sequence goes on from CAUOFW020001959.1 coordinate 415,202, forward strand.
ATTCTACCACAACTGGTCCAGAGCAGAAAAGTGTACCGACTTTCCTTCACCCAATTTCTATATCCATTGCAAATCCTGTATTACAAGATTTATTTAGCACATTTAGGCACCCTTTTCCCACACTTAACATACACTAATGGTGCATTCAACAAGATAATTTATCTCAAGTCATGCCACCCATCCTCAATACCCCTTTTTAACTAAACCATCAATTTCAAACTAGAAATTGATTATATCCTTCCTACACCAACTCCATAACCATAGGCAAGTGAATTACATAGTTCCATATGCCTACCATTTTTCCGTTGCCTCGAAAAATGTAAAAAATTTGATTATCTCAGAATTCGATGAAAATTGAGAGGGCAGCTAGATTTCACGATGCGAACTCAACGATGAAGTGAATTGTTTCATTCGAGCTCTATAGAATATTCATTTTAAATTTGCATAATAGTGACAAATTACTATTTTACCCTTTATCGAAAAAAGTTTAAATTTTCCCGTGTTTTACATCCTTCCCCCATTAAAAATAATTTCGTCCTGAAATTCACACACACATACATACAATTACATGCATATGTAACAGTCAAATAATACCAAATGACTATAAGAATGTACCATGTATCACCGACGGATTTGTCGGCTCACTCTCTGGCATCATGGCGTAGAAACGCCCCTGGATCCCCGAAGTCCCGGCTTGTGAACCTTCTCCTCGACCTCGACCCATAGCCTAGCTCATCTGGCCTGCCTAAGGAGTCCCCGCACGAGAAGTAGTAGGGCCTTGTGGAGCACCCTAGAACTGTTACTGGCTGCCCTGACCCATAGTAGGGTAGTGAGAAGCATATTGCGTCTGTAGTTGCCCCACTGAAGTCTGAAACTGTGATGACCCATAACTCTGGGTTCCTTGCCTCTGAAGACAATCCCTCTTCATGTGTCTTAGTTGGTTGCAATGGTAGCAAATCTGTTGGTCCGCTTGGTAGATAGGCCGCTAATTTCTACCGTCCTGGGAAGACTAACCTTGGCCTTGTCCTTGATAACCGCGGCCCTGTCCCTGAAATCCTTGCAGAGTAGAGGTCCGTTGTTTCTTCCCCACAATATAAGAAGAGGATTGGCCCTCCTTCTTCTTGTCCTTTGCACCCGACTCCCGGATGCTTCTTCCATCATCCACCTATTTCTCAATTGCCAAAGCAGTCGCGACCATCGAGTCTAAGTCTTGCAGAAGAAGACCCACAATGTTACCCCGGATGGATAACTTCAGCCCATCCTCAATTTTCCTGACCTTAGCCATATCTGTGGCCACATATTGGTCAGCGAAATGTCCTAACTCAGTGACTTTAGCCACGTATTCCATCACTGACATCGTTCCTTGCCTAAGATCTAGGAAATCCCAGGCCTACGCATGCCTCGTAGCTGCTGGGAAGTATTTCCCCATGAAGAGTTCCTTGAACACTACCCATGTCATGGCCTCCAAGTTATTGGAGTCTTTTACCCAATTCCACCATACTTGGGGTTCCCCCTCCAGCTAGAAAGTAGCTAGAGTTATCTTGGTGGCGTCGGAGGTGATTTCCATTGCCTGCAACACCTTATCCACTTGGCGGAACCAATGGTCAGCCACCATAGGGTCCGCTCCTCCTAGAAACACCGAAGGTTGGTGTGCTTTGAACTTCTGGAGGTTGCTTGAGCCTCCTTGTCCCCCACTTGCACTAGCCCGTGCAATAGTAACCGCCGTAGCACTAGCTTGTGCAATGGTGGCAGCCGTCATACCAAAAGCCTCCATAAAAGCTTGTTGGTCAAGAGTCGGTGGTGGTTGGTTAGTGTTTCGTCCACCCCGATGTCCCCTTCCTCTAGTTGCCATCTACACATATGCCAAGTAGCAATTGAACAATCAGTTTGTGTCCCAAAATAGGGATCACATTTAAAATTTGGAGATTTTTCTCCTTGTCTCACTAGTAGTGCTTATGCCTTCCACTAGTAAACACTTACAGGATGAACCATACCGTTCATTCCTTTATTCTGAAACATACTTTGGGTTTTCTAACCCTAATGTTTCCATTCCATATACATTTTACTCTGTATATCCTCATGTGTATCATTCACATAGCATGTAGCATATAACATGTAACAATGTAAGCACAAGAGATGAGATGTATAATGCAAGCAATAGTCTAAACCCAATGCCCATCAATCTTAGGTTTTCGCATTACCTAGGGCTCTAAACCACTTTCACCCATACAATGGAAGATGATAGACACATTTCCCACAAGGCCACATAAGATCTATGACCTAAGCTCTGATACCAAGCTGTGACACCCCAAAAACCGGGGGTCCCGTTCATCGCCCATCAACCCGTGAAATGCCTTTGGATATCGTCTAACTCAATACCACACTATTGTGTCCCATTTACTGGGATTCATAATTTAACAAAATCGGGCAGAGTCTCCTTTGTACCAGGAAACTCTACCCAAAACACAACCTGTGCACCGTACCATCACATGACCCATCCGAGGTCCCATTTACAAATGTTGACCACACCGGGTCCATTTATAAGAAAACATTGACCACACTAGGTCCAATTAGCCATACTTTCATCTCATGAGTTTATGCATTAAACATAGTTAATACAAGTTCAAAATTATAATTCCTTTACAAATATTACATGTCAATACATAGTTTGAACAAAAGTCTACAAAACAGTTATGGTTAAAGGCCACATGTCAGCCCCTCTTCACCCCTGAGGCCCCAAATGAGGGTCCTCCGCCGGTACTCACCTTGCACCTGAAATGTTTCCTGTATAGGGTGAGCCAACGCTCAGTAGAAAAACTCCTACAAAGGCTACTAACCACCTAAAATGCGTATGCAATGCGCACATGCCACAAACAACTTCTTCCATTCCAAATAAGAATATATTATTCAAGATAAAATCTTATGATGTCATGCCAAGTAATGAGATAAAACTCACTCATGCATGCTATCCCGTGCCCACACCGACCCTCACAACACAGTGCGACGCATATATGTAAAAAAACGTCTCTGATGAAACACAATCAAAAATCATTTTGAAATCAACCATATGTCATAAAACCAATTCATTTTTGGATGTTTTCCATCAAATGAATAATTTATATATTAAAATCATGTGCCTTTATTAGGTATTGGATTCAAGAATCGCACCTCCGGGTCCGTACACCGTTACACTTTTCTAGAATTTCACCGCATGTAACCATGCGACTCAATAGGATATTCCATCCTACTTCCCCAGGCCCACGACCAACCACCAAGGATGATGATTGACCAACCATGCAACCACACACCCATGCTCTTGGTTATGGACGTGTTTACCCCATGCATATTCAATGTAATACATCATTTCAAACTATTGCCAAGTTCAATATGTAATGAATGTCATATATACAATTTCAACATATCCCATGATCAATTATATCCAAACATATAAATTCCATGACCATCATAATGCTAACATATCGTTAAGCATACATCAACATAACATTACAATTGTAAATCACATCATAAGCATGTAATTTCGCTTTACCACATTTTCCAAGCATATTTTTTTATCAAACAACAACTTCAATAACTCTAGGCATTTTATTAAACACCTTCACGACACCAATTATGTTATCACTTAATTCACTCACATTCATCGTATAACTCAAGAAATCATAATAAGTGACTTCTACCATTAACCCCTCCGTCAATCCATGGAAAGATCCATGAATGTCGCACTAACCGACATCACATCATTATTATCCCTTTGTCCTGGATTTTAACTTGCACGTGTAACCCGTGTTCCTTTACTAATTTAATCATATCGAGATCCAATATACCCCAATATATCTCATTTAAAACCAAAGAACACATAATGATGAGTGCAAAATATTGCATATTTGAAGGCCTCATTACATGCATTTTAACTCAACTTTTGCATGTAAGTACTTAGAGTGATCCGAAATTATGAATAATGTTGGTATTTGGATGTTGCAAATATTTACAACATCAATCAAGTATTTTAGGCCCTTGCAACTATCATGAATCTGTGGTGAAGGTATGGCCACATTACATGAGGATTTGGAGCTTAGAAGTTAAGAAATCAAAGAGGTATTGGTGTTTTGTAACAAAGGCACTAGCACTAGCTCCCTCGAGTGGAAGTACCTCTGTGTTTCTCCATTTTGACCTTGATCCCCTCCGAATCTGGAAATGTTTAAAAAACGGAAGTTGTAGATATAGATGTCTTCTGTATTGTGTCAAAACTTCAGCTCAATCCAAAGGTTGGATCACAGGTTATGACAATTCTACCACAACTGGTCCAGAGCAGAAAAGTGTACCGACTTTCCTTCACCCAATTTCTATATCCATTGCAAATCCTGTATTACAAGATTTATTTAGCACATTTAGGCACCCTTTTCCCACACTTAACATACACTAATGGTGCATTCAACAAGATAATTTATCTCAAGTCATGCCACCCATCCTCAATACCCCTTTTTAACTAAACCATCAATTTCAAACTAGAAATTGATTATATCCTTCCTACACCAACTCCATAACCATAGGCAAGTGAATTACATAGTTCCATATGCCTACCATTTTTCCGTTGCCTCGAAAAATGTAAAAAATTTGATTATCTCAGAATTCGATGAAAATTGAGAGGGCAGCTAGATTTCACGATGCGAACTCAACGATGAAGTCAATTGTTCCATTCGAGCTCTATAGAATATTCATTTTAAATTTGCATAATAGTGACAAATTACTATTTTACCCTTTATCAAAAAAAGTTTAAATTTTCCCGTGTTTTACATCCTTCCCCCATTAAAAATAATTTCGTCCTGAAATTCACACACACATACATACAATTACATGCATATGTAACAGTCAAATAATACCAAATGACTATAAGAATGTACCCTGTATCACCGACGGATTTGTCGGCTCACTCTCTGGCATCATGGCGTAGAAACGCCCCTGGATCGCCGAAGTCCCGGCTTGTGAACCTTCTCCTCGACCTCGACCCATAGCCTAGCTCATCTGGCCTGCCTAAGAAGTCCCCGCACGAGAAGTAGTAGGGCCTTGTGGAGCACCCTAGAACTGGTACTGGCTGCCCTGACCTATAGTAGGGTAGTGAGAAGTATATTGTGTCTGTAGTTGCCCCACTGAAGTCTGAAACTGTGATGACCCATAACTCTGGGTTCCTTGCCTCTGAAGACAATCCCTCTTCATGTGTCTTAGTTGGTTGCAATGGTAGCAAATCTGTTGGTCCGCTTGGTAGATAGGCCGCTAATTTCTACCGTCCTGGGAAGACTAACCTTGGCCTTGTCCTTGATAACCGCGGCCCTGTCCCTGAAATCCTTGCAGAGTAGAGGTCCGTTGTTTCTTCCCCACAATATAAGAAGAGGATTGGCCCTCCTTCTTCTTGTCCTTTGCACCCGACTCCCGGATGCTTCTTCCATCATCCACCTATTTCTCAATTGCCAAAGCAGTCGCGACCATCGAGTCTAAGTCTTGCAGAAGAAGACCCACAATGTTACCCCGGATGGATAACTTCAGCCCATCCTCAATTTTCCTGACCTTAGCCATATCTGTGGCCACATATTGGTCAGCGAAATGTCCTAACTCAGTGACTTTAGCCACGTATTCCATCACTGACATCGTTCCTTGCCTAAGATCTAGGAAATCCCAGGCCTACGCATGCCTCGTAGCTGCTGGGAAGTATTTCCCCATGAAGAGTTCCTTGAACACTACCCATGTCATGGCCTCCAAGTTATTGGAGTCTTTTACCCAATTCCACCATACTTGGGGTTCCCCCTCCAGCTAGAAAGTAGCTAGAGTTATCTTGGTGGCGTCGGAGGTGATTTCCATTGCCTGCAACACCTTATCCACTTGGCGGAACCAATGGTCAGCCACCATAGGGTCCGCTCCTCCTAGAAACACCGAAGGTTGGTGTGCTTTGAACTTCTGGAGGTTGCTTGAGCCTCCTTGTCCCCCACTTGCACTAGCCCGTGCAATAGTAACCGCCGTAGCACTAGCTTGTGCAATGGTGGCAGCCGTCATACCAAAAGCCTCCATAAAAGCTTGTTGGTCAAGAGTCGGTGGTGGTTGGTTAGTGTTTCGTCCACCCCGATGTCCCCTTCCTCTAGTTGCCATCTACACATATGCCAAGTAGCAATTGAACAATCAGTTTGTGTCCCAAAATAGGGATCACATTTAAAATTTGGAGATTTTTCTCCTTGTCTCACTAGTAGTGCTTATGCCTTCCACTAGTAAACACTTACAGGATGAACCATACCGTTCATTCCTTTATTCTGAAACATACTTTGGGTTTTCTAACCCTAATGTTTCCATTCCATATACATTTTACTCTGTATATCCTCATGTGTATCATTCACATAGCATGTAGCATATAACATGTAATAATGTAAGCACAAGAGATGAGATGTATAATGCATGCAATAGTCTAAACCCAATGCCCATCAATCTTAGGTTTTCGCATTACCTAGGGCTCTAAACCACTTTCACCCATACAATGGAAGATGATAGACACATTTCCCACAAGGCCACATAAGATCTATGACCTAAGCTCTGATACCAAGCTGTGACACCCCAAAAACCGGGGGTCTCGTTGATCGCCCATCAACCCGTGAAATGCCTTTGGATATCGTCTAACTCAATACCACACCGTTGTGTCCCATTTACTGGGATTCATAATTTAACAAAATCGGGCAAAGTCTCATTTGTACTAGGAAACTCTACCCAAAACACAACATGTGCACCGTACCATCACATGACCAATCCGAGGTCCCATTTACAAATGTTGACCACACCGAGTCCATTTATAAGAAAACATTGACCACACTAGGTCCAATTATCCATACTTTCATCTCATGAGTTTATGCATTAAACATAGTTAATACAAGTTCAAAATTATAATTCCTTTACAAATATTACATGTCAATACATAGTTTGAACAAAAGTCTACAAAACAGTTATGGTTAAAGGCCACATGTCTGCCCCTCTTCACCCTTGAGGCCCCGAATGAGAGTCCTCCACCAGTACGCACCCTACACCTAAAATATTTCCCGTATAGGGTGAACCAACGCTTAGTAGAAAAACTCCTACAAAGGCTACTCCCCACCTAAAATGCGTATACAATGCGCACATGCCACAAACAACTTCTTTCACTCCAAATAAGAATATATTATTCAAGATAAAATCTCATGATGCCATGCCAAGTAATGAGAGAAAATTCACTCATGCATGCTATCCCGAGCCCACACCGACCCCCACAACACAATGCGACGCATATGTGTAAAACAAACGTCTTTCATGAAACACATCCAAAGATCATTTTAAAATCAACTANCCATGCCAAGTAATGAGAGAAAATTCACTCATGCATGCTATCCCGAGCCCACATCGACCCCCACAACACAATGCGACGCATATGTGTAAAACAAACGTCTTTGATGAAACACATTCAAAGATCATTTTGAAATCAACTCTATGTCATAAAACCAATTCATTTTTGGATGTTTCCCATCAAATGAATAATTTATATATTAAAATCTTGTGCCTTTATTGGGTATCGGATTCAGGAATCGCACCTCCGACTCTGTACGCCGTTACACTTTTCTGGAATTTCCCCACCGGTAAGTGTATGAACCAAGTGGCCGGGTTTCTCACTCGAGGGAGTGTCTAGCTCTATTTGCTATACCCGGCACAAGTTTTCTTATGCATGTAACCGTGCGACTCAATAGGATGTTCCATGATCAATTATATCCAAACATATAAATTCTATGATCATCATAATGCTAACATATCGTTAAGCACACATCAACATAACATTACAATTGTAAATCACATCATAAACATGTAATTTCTCTTTACCACATTTTCCAAGCATGTTATTTCATCAAACAACAACTTCAATAACTCAAGACATTTTATTAAACACCTTCACGGCACCAATTATGTTATCACTTAATTCACTCACATTCATGGTATGACTCAATAAATCATAAAAAGTGACTTCTACCGTTAACCCCTCCGTCAATCCATGGAAAGATCCATGAATGTTGCACTAACCGACATCGCATCATTATTATCCCTTTGTCCTGGATTTTAACTTGCACTGTAACCCGTGTTCCTTTACTAATTTAATCCTATCAAGGTCCAATATACCCCAATATATCTCATTTAAAACCAAAGAACACATAGTGATGAGTGCAAAATATTGCATATTTGAAGGCCACATTACATGCATTTTAACTCAACTTTTGCATGTAAGCACTTAGAGTGATCCGAAATTATGAATAATGTTGGTATTTGGATGTTGCAAGTATTTACAACATCAATCAAGTATTTTAGGCCCTTGCAACTATCATGGATGTGTGGTGAAGGTATGGCCACATTACATGAGGATTTGGAGCTTAGAAGTTAAGAAATCAAATAGGTGTTGGTGTTTCGTAACAAAGGCACCAGCACTAGCTCCCTCTGGTGGAAGTTCCTCTGTGTCTCTCCATGTTGACCTTGATCCCCTCAGAATTTGGAAACGTTTAAAAAACAAAGGTTGTAGATATAGATGTCTTCTGTATTGTGTCACAAGTTCAGCTCAATCCAAAGGTTGGATCACAAGTTATGACAATTCTACCACAACTGGTCCGGAGCAGAAAAGCGTACCAACTTTTCTTCACCCAATTTCTATATCCATTGCAAATCCTTTCTTACAAGATTTATTTAGCACATTTAGGCACCCTTTTCCCACACTTAACATACACTAATGGTGCATTCAACAAGATAATTTATCTCAAGTCATGCCACCCATCCTCAATACCCCTTTTTAACTAAACCATCAATTTCAAACTAGAAATTGATTATATCCTTCCTACACCAACTCCATAACCATAGGCAAGTGAATTACATAGTTCCATATGCCTACCATTTTTCAATCCAACCAACTATGGTAGGAAAATTTTAAAATACACAAAACAATCCATGTAAACCCAATTTTTCAAGAGTTTACAGTAATAGCTTCCACATATCAAATGTAAGCTAAAACTTGATTTTTCTTCCTTCTCTTTTAATCTCCCTCACTTTAGGTTTCCAACAAGCAAGAACACACACACACACACTGATGTATGAGTTAAACACACTCAGTTTACTACATATTAAAGCACACATAACTTCCATCCAAGAAATTATACAAGTACTTCCACATGGCAAAACATAGTAGGACTTGAATCAAACCCATTCTACAGCTACTTCCTCAAGGAAAAAAATAACATTTGCTATTTAATCACAATTCACAATACACATGTTATACATAGCTCATGCTACTAACACATTCAATTTTCAGGGGATTTCACAACTGATTCCCACATATCACATACAACTAGAAATTGACCTAAGACATTTCTACTCCCTTTTTCATTCCCATTTTATCTATTTCACATGCATAGGTGAGTGATATATATATATACTCTTTAATAACCTACACATTTCACATACACTATAGGTAGGAAATGAACCAAGGTAGGAAAACTCCTAGCTCTTTGAAGTGTGGAGACTTCAAAAACACCAAAAGAAGCCGCAAGTTCTTGATTTCCCAAAAATTTGCCTTTGAATCTTTGGTGGAAATCATTGTTTTTGGTACCCACGCATAGCCCTTGTCGCGTAGATCGATTTTAATTCTTGGCTCAACGAATTTCGACCGACGGAACTCTGAGAATCGGCGGAAGAAAACTTGAAAACTCTCTTTCTCTCTTCTCTTCCTCCAATGTCTAAAACCAGCCAGTAAATGGGTAGGATATATCTGATTTTTCAGATATGTCACCCTATTTATACTTTTCCAAGGCTTGGCCCGAGTCGCGCCACATGTCCCCCTTTGTCCAGGTCCGTTTTCACCCCGAAACGATTAAATTTCATACCGGTTGAAGATCAAAATATTTTATATGAAATTTATTTAAAATATTTTCCAAATTTCAAAATTTTTATAAAATTTTTATTTTTTGGGGTCACTGAACGCCCGTCGCCTCGAAAACCGTGAGAAACTTGACTATCTTGGAATTCGACGAAAATTGACAGGGTAGCTAGGTTTCGCGATGCAAATTCAACAATGAAGTCCGTTGTTCCATCTGAGCTCTATAAAATATTCATTTTAAATCTGCTTAATAGTGGCACATTAATATTTTGCCCTTTGTCAGAAAAAGTTCAAATTTTTTTGGGTTTTACACATTGCAACCCTAACAAAGTCCTTTTTGATTCCAGAAATATTGCATTGGTATTATTTTTATTAATTTAAAAAGGAAAATTTTAATAATATATTTTAAAAGTTAATATTCTTTCATGAGATTATGTCAAAATTTCACTTTATTAAAATTAGTCGATCTTTCAAGTACTACATGTGACATTATTTGCTTTATGGACAATATTCCAATCACATGTAATTTACTGAGAACAACCACTATAACATGTGTATTCTTCTTACTAAGTGTATTTCAGGGAAGGATTGACATCAAAACTACTACAAAAGAGGGTAATATTTCTCAAGTGATTTTTTTTTAAATAAAGAAATTATTACATACACACACAAGTTTTTATAAAAATATATAGATAATATTACAACTAACATATGTTACTCTTATATAGTGATCAGAAAAGGAAGTACTCTGGCAAGACAGAAGGAATACTGATTTAATTATATTCGTGAAAAATATGAATTATGAACTCCTAATTACTGAAGTTTACAGGTAGCTTCACTTAAAACCTTCATGAGACACAACTCGTCAACTAGGAATTACCTAGGGGTTTAACGGTTTATTGCATATGCTAAATACAATTGTGAAAAAATCTACGAAAATGATTTTACTTCTATTTATGTTTTATTTTGTAAAGTAATCTATGTTTACTAGGGACTAGTAAAGTTTATGTTGGGGGTGTGATTAACCCTAGTTAGTGTGTAAATTGGAGTAGTTAAATAAATCAAATTAATAAAATAAAATAACAGAAAATTAGTAATTAGTATGAATTAGGGTTTTTACGATAATTAGTATTTTTAACAGTTTCTATCCAAAATTGCAGGTTTAATGCATAATTACTACAGAATACAAGGTGCCAAGTAGGGAAGCTTGAAAATACAAAGGCTAAAGTGTAATTAAATCAAATTAAGAGTCAGCATGCATGCAAGTTGTAAATTCCAGCAAAGCACCACCTTCCGGACGGTGGTGATGGCATTCGGACGGTCACCCTTTGATGATTATCCTAACTTCTTCCACCTCATGCTTCCTAAACGGCTATAAATAGGCACCTTCTTCACTTCAAAATAAGGCGGGACAACTGAGAGCTTCTAAGAGAAATCCAAAGAGAGAAAAGAGAAAAAGAAAGAAAGAAAACTCTGTATTATATTTAAGTCCAAACTCTATATTTTGTTTTTTGTAACTTTCTATTTGGATTATTGAACTGCTGCCACTTNAGAAAGAAAGAAAACTCTATATTTTGTTTTTTGTAACTTTCTATTTGGATAATTGAACTGCTGCCACTTTTTTTTTGTCTTAAGTGATAATAAAATGTGGTTGTGTTTCAGTTGTTCCTTGTGAAATAAGTTTTTACTTTAATTTTAGTTGTAATGACAACTGCCCGCACTCCTTGCTTGTCTGTAGCAATGAAGCGTGAGTAGTCGTTTATACCCTCCAGTGCGAGGAGAACATATGTGTCATATTGGCTAGATTATGGAAATTCGGATGTTTTATTTATACGTTTATTTATATATGTATTATATGCTTAATACGTGATATAGTGATGTGTATAATTTCGGTGCTGTGCTTTGGATTATATCATCAGTATATCATAAGACCCGCTGGTTAAACAACCACGGCGTTTCTATCAGTATGACTTTGCTTCCATCAAAATGCTGAGGAAGTTAACTGATGTGTGGTACAAACCTAAATGATCTTCATGAATGGCTTTTCCTTCTGGGTTATTAAGGTTGATTATTATTATATATAACTATTATGACAGTCTAACAACCACGATGTTCCTATTGGTATGGCTTTGCTTCCACCGGAACGTTGAGGATGTTTAATTGTCACATCTATACCCAGTGTAGCCTAAGAAGTAGCTGTGTTATAATATATTACCACCAGTGTAGCCTAAGAAGCAGTTGTGTTATGGTTTATATATATGCACTTGCAATCATGAGATCAAATGAATAACTCAAGTATTCCTCATGAATGGCTTGTCCTTCTGGTTTGCTTGGGTTAATGTGTTGACATAGATATAATCGGTGTAGCCTAAGAAGTAGTTGTGTTATGATTTATATACATAAGACTTGCCGATTGACTTTCCAGTAACATGGGAGTTAATTGTTGTAAGGTAGCATTTCCAGAATTTAACCAATATAAAGCATATGATATCCTTAAGCTGAAGGGTATCTTTCATATTTTTGTCCTTAATCTGTTTTATTTACGCACTTTATTATCTCTGCACTTTATTCCCGCATTGCTTTTATTTAAATAAACTAGTTATCAATCTAAGCTCACATCACAAGCTATCAAACATCACACTACTTCAAACTACTATTTTACTGTTTTAACTTTTTATTTTTATTTTCAACAAGAATTACTAAACTCTCTGTGGGATCGATACTTGGACTTAAAATCGAGAAAACTACAATTTGACGACTTAAACTTGAATGTATAATATAATATAATTCAAATCACTAAAAAGTGCGAATCACGCACTCCGTTGGTATAAGAGCCCATAAAGTGTGTCGGTGTATGCGGAACCGTTGGTGGAAGTTCATAAATTCCATGTCAGTTGGGTGCCGTTGGTGTAAGTTCATAAATACCCACCCCATGAAATACCCGAAGATTTCTAAATAGTCATTGGGTATGTAACGCCAATGGTGGGGCTTGGAAAGATGATTTTTATACTCATGGCATTGCATGGGGGAAAAGGAGCTAGGGAGGGCTCGAGTTGAGTTGCATGAGTCGGTATCACCTCATATCATGGGATGACATGTTACATTCCAACTTAGACTTGCTAAATCNTTAAATAGTCATTGGGTGTGTAACGCCAATGGTGGGGCTTGGAAAGATGATTTTTATACTCATGGCATTACATGGGGGAAAAGGAGCTAGGGAGGGCTCGAGTTGAGTTGCATGAGTCGGTATCACCTCATATCATGGGATGACATGTTACATTCCAACTTAGACTTGCTAAATCTTGGTTGGAATGGTTGTTGCATGTTTATATGTTGCATGTGAGCATTTCATATGCATCTAGGTTTGGGAGTAGCCTCGATAAAAAATACTCTACTGAGCGTGGCTCACCCTTTGTGGGAAAAACATTTCAGGTGCAAGTGGTACGTTGGCGGAAGGCTCTCACTCGGGGCCTCAATTATGAAGAAAGCCAGAATTTGGCTTAATATTTTNCATTCCAACTTAGACTTGCTAAATCTTGGTTGGAATGGTTGTTGCATGTTTATATGTTGCATGTGAGCATTTCAGATGCATCTAGGTTTGGGAGTAGCCTCGATAAAAAATACTCTACTGAGCGTGGCTCACCCTTTGTGGGAAAAATATTTCAGGTGCAAGTGGTACGTTGGCGAAAGGCTCTCACTCGGGGCCTCAATTATGAAGAAAGCCAGAATTTGGCTTAATATTTTAGTTTTTGTACAAGTATTATGAAAACTTAGTTTTGACACGTAAATTTATGGAAATAAATGTAATATAATGTGTATGGACCTTGTATTAAATGAAAATCTTCATTATACTTGTGTTGGATGGATGTATTATGGTTTGAAATGAATNCGACATGTAAATTTATGGAAATAAATGTAATATAATGTGTATGGACCTTGTATTAAATGAAAATCTTCATTATACTTTTGTTGGATGGATGTATTATGGTTTGAAATGAATTGGAAATGAAAAATAGGTGAAACANTGACACGTAAATTTATGGAAATAAATGTAATATAATGTGTATGGACCTTGTATTAAATGAAAATCTTCATTATACTTGTGTTGGATGGATGTATTATGGTTTGAAATGAATTGGAAATGAAAAATAGGTGAAACAAGCAAAACTGGGCAAAGCATACCAGTACAGCCTACCGGTACAACTTTGTCTAATAGGCAAACCCTACTGGTAGAAATTTTCCAGTATGCTCACCCTATCGGTAGGCCTTCCGAAAATCTAAAATTTTAAAACTGTTTTGCCATACTTTTGGACTTTGGTTCCAAGAATATAAATGGACATAAAATGAGGATAAACAGTGGTCTATTNCGGTAGAAATTTTCCAGTATGCTCACCCTATCGGTATGCCCTATCGGTAGGCCTTCCGAAAATCTAAAATTTTAAAACTGTTTTGCCATACTTTTGGACTTTGGTTCCAAGAATATAAATGGACATAAAATGAGGATAAACAGTGGTCTATTGGATCTTGGTTGGTCAAATGGTATAATGTACACAGGTTACACGTGTGGATGATGATCCCAGTTAAGGGGATGCTATTGACTTGATGTCGGGTTGTGCGACAATCTCGAGTACTTCCGTGGGTTGACCGGTGGTCAATGGTTGAAAAAGGACCCCCGGTTTTAGGGGTGTCACAAAGTGATTATACAGAAGGAGCTATATTAGGTAAACGAAAAGATAAAAAAAGCATATGTTATCTATTATGGAAGCAAATCTTTAAATGATGCACAAATGAACTATTCAACCACAGAGAAAGAACTACNGGGTGGTCAACGGTTGAAAAAGGACCCCCGGTTTTAGGGGTGTCACAAAGTGATTATACAGTAGGAGCTATATTAGGTAAAAGAAAAGATAAAAAAAGCATATGTTATCTATTATGGAAGCAAATCTTTAAATGATGCACAAATGAACTATTCAACCACAGAGAAAGAACTACTAGGTGTTATATATGCTTTAGATAAATTTTGTTCATATTTGGTTCGATCGTCAATTGTTGTATTTATAGATCATGCAACTTTAAAATACTTACTTATTAAGAAAAATGCTAAGCCACGTCTCCTATGATGGATATTATTACTTCAAACATTTGAACTTATCATTAAGGATAAGAAAGGAGTAGAAAGTATGGTAGCAGATCACTTGTCAAGGTTAAATTATAAAAAAAAAGAGGAAGAACTAACTCCAATTAAAGAAACCTTTCTAGATGAACAACTGTTAACAATAATAGAAATACCATGGTATGCAGATATAGCTAATTATTAGCCATTGGTACTATTCCTTCTCATTATACTTGATCTGATAGAAATAAATTTTTAAATGAAGTACGTAACCTTTTTTGGAAAGATCCTTATTTTTTTAAATATTGTAAAGATCCTTATTTGTTTAAATACGGCGTTGTATAACTAATCACAAAATAAGTCGGGTAATTCAGTTTTGTCCCTCTGAAGCTTGTGGAGGTCATTTTGCTTCAAAGAAAACCACTACTAAAAATTTGCAGTATGGATTTTATTGGCCAACTTTTTTTAAAGATGTTCATATCTTTTGTTTAAATTTTGATAGATGTCAAAGATTGCGAGATATTTAAAAAAGAAATATGTTGCCTTTAAATCCTATTTTAATCATTGAAATTTTTTATTGTTAGGGCATCAGTTTTATGAGTCCATTTCCCGCATCCTTTGGTTATCTATACATTTTAGTTGCAGTCGACTATGTCTCTAAATCGGTAGAGGCAATTCTATGTAAAAATAATGATCATAAAACAGTGATCAAATTTTTAAAATAAAATATTTTGTCCAAATTTAGAATTTCTCGGACCATTATAAGTGATGGTGGATTACACTTTCGTAAAAAAGTTTTTGAAAATCTTATGAAAAATACTCAATTTCGCATAAACTATCCACTCCGAATCATCCACAGACAAATGGATAAGCTGAATTAGATAATTGGGAGATAAAATATATCTTAGAAAAAACAATAAATCCAGATCATATGGATTGGTCCTTAAGATTGACTGATGCACTTTGGGCTTACCGTACTGCATATAAAGCTATTTTAGGAATGTTCCCGTATCGGTTAGTTTATGGAAAACCATGTCACTTGCCGGTAGAATTAGAACATCAAGCATATTGGGCAATCAAAATGATGAATTTTGATATGAACAAAGCTGGAATATCTCGCAAACTTTAAATTAATGAATTGGAAGAATTAGGAAACGAAGCTTATGAAAACAAAAAGATTGAGAAATCAAGAACAAAAAATTTTCA
The DNA here is from genome assembly GCA_963454935.2 of Ilex paraguariensis. NCBI lineage: Eukaryota > Viridiplantae > Streptophyta > Magnoliopsida > Aquifoliales > Aquifoliaceae > Ilex > Ilex paraguariensis. The sequence continues at coordinate 431,449 of CAUOFW020001959.1, forward strand.
TGATAAAAACATCATGATAAAATCTTTTAAACCTTCTCAAAAAGTTCTATTATATAATGCAAAGCTTCGTTTATTTCTGGCAAAACTAAGATCTAGATGGGTAGGTCCTTATATTGTCAAGCAAGTTTTTGACTATGGAGCAATTGAACTGAAAATCCGTGAATCGAAAATATCTTTAAAGTCAATGGTCAAAAGCTTAAACCATATTATGAGGGTTTTACTCAAGATATAACTTTTGTGCAACTTTTTGATCCTGTATATGTACTCTAAAAAGTAAATTGTTTCTTAATCCTCAATAATATTACTAATTAGTTGTAATTTATTTGACAAAGTAACAACCAAATATCCCAATCGGTGAAATAACAACAGATTGTTGGGTTTTATTATCAATGCTAATTATCACTATTTTTAAATTGAAGATAATGTTAATTTAAGTAGTGGAGGTATGTGTGTGAATTTATTATTTGTATTTAAAGTATTTATTTTGTTTTAAATTTCTTTGTCTTTATAATTGGCAGATGTTAAAGAATCAGATAGTGAGTCAATTATATTAAAAATAAAAAAATAAATTTTACAATGGACGAGAAACTATTTTGGTTAAGTTTAATTTTATTGCATCGTCTTACAAATGATATACATTCATTGATCATGTAAAAAGCCAGAAGAGTTAGAAAATTTTGAAAGTCAACCAAGACCCTTTTGCAGAACAAGTACATTTTCTAAACGCCAAAGATCAAAGCATCTCAATGGATGTGTACGGTGTGGTCGTTTAGAACATTTAAGATAATATAATCAGTATGCAGAACTAATTTTAGGTCGAGCGTTAGATCGTCTTTGGTGAATTAGGTATGAGCAGAGTAAGGAATATCCTGAGATGCCATCTTATTCTACCCTAATGTTAACAAGATAGGTAAGAAATGAAGTTAACCGTGTCACTGGTAATATTGATCCAGTCAGTTCTGACTCTGAATCAATATGATCAATTGATGTATGATTTTTGGAAGAATTTTACATAATTATAAATAATTATACATATTTGTAAAAAACTATAAATAAATGTAAATAACTATAAAGTAATTAGAAAACTTAGTAAATAATAAATAACAAATAAAATTAAAAATTAAAAACCCCCAATTTTTGTGACAAGAAAAAAGAGTGGTTAGCAAAGTTTGTAGAAGATATAAAGTTGTATTTAAACTTTGTAAACTATAGAAATTTAAGAGGAAGAACAGAATTTTAAAAAATTAGAAAAAGCAGTCTGTAGTTGCAAAACAAAGAAACCAGCAAGGCAGCACCGTCCGGACAGCTGTGCCTCTATAAATAATTCAACCATGCAAAACCAATCAGTTACACACTCCCTCGCAACCAAAAATTCGAAAAAGACGAAAGTCTCCAAAGAATAGCTCTCAAATCTACTACACCCAACAGTTTTTCTTCAAATCTTCTCTGATTATTCACTTACCCACACATTTTGAAGGTATCTATCGATTGAAATTAGTTGGAACGGAGTATTTGAAGAAAAATGAAGAAAAACATGGATTCAAGACGACAAACGAGAGGATCTTCAAGTCTTGCACAAAGGGNCCGAAAGTCTCTAAAGAATAGCTCTCAAATCTATTACACCCAACAGTTTTTCTTCAAATCTTCTCTGATTATTCACTTACCCACACATTTTGAAGGTATCTCTCGATTGAAATTAGTTGGAACGGAGTATTTGAAGAAAAATGTAGAAAAACATGGATTCAAGACGACAAACGAGAGGATCTTCAAGTCTTGCACAAAGGGATCAACCTCAAGCACCTCCACAACAACCTGGACTAGGGAATATCTTCAATGAGGTGATGCTTAAGAATTTTGAACAATAATTCTGGTATGATGCTAAATTTCTGACAAAAACTATCATTTTTGAAAGACCAGTTATTTATGAGGATTTTGAAAACATAGGAGTAAGACAAATTATTGCTGAAAGAGGATGATTGCATTATGTTAGATTTATTGTGCCTGCTTATGACTATTTAGNTTTGAACAATAATTCTGGTATGATGCTAAATTTCTGACAAATACTATCATTTTTGAAAGGCCAGTTATTTATGAGGATTTTGAAAACATAGGAGTAAGACAAATTATTCCTGAAAGAGGATGATTGCATTATGTTAGATTTATTGTGCCTGCTTATGACTATTTAGTTCATGAGTTTTATAGTAATGTTGAGATAATTGGATAAAGTCAATTGTGTGTGTTTGTACGGGGTATTATTTTTTAAGTTACACTGGCTACTAAAGCCGATTTTTGTCAACCCATGTAGAGACCAGAAAACCCACAATATCCCTACACTGAATTACCTGATTTGAATGACATAGGAAGAGAAGTGACTGGTAATCCATAGTTTGCTTGGGTTAGACCTAATAAATACATAAAGCAAGGGGATCTGACAGACAAATACCAAATTCTGAATTTGATAACAATACACAGTTTGCTACCCCGAGCCTAGAAGAATCAAATTTATACTAAGCAAGTCTATTTTTTATATGCCTTTGGGATGGGATGCACAATCGATTTGCCAAACTTAATCATAGATCAAATGTTGCTTGTTGTGGATAGAAAGAAACCCTTACTCCCATATGCTATGCTAGTTTCTCAACTATACAGGAACAAGGGCGTGATTATGGATCCTATATGGAAAACAGTGGACCATTTTGGAGCATTGGATAAAACTTCATTCAGAAAGAGTCATGGAGGACAACCTAATGAGCAACCCAAAGCACCACCTCCACCACAAGAGGAGCCATTCCAAGGCCTTGAAGAATTTATACCACCAAAATAGTAGCAGCTACAAGAGGATCAATCATACATACCGGTGGACGACAGAACTGACAGACAGATTTTGCTAGGATTGGAGACCACGGTTAACTAGCTCGGTACCACTGTCACCCAACTTGGTACCAGTATCATAGAGATCAATCAACGCATGAATGATTAT